>KN883873.1:63788-75308 GCA_000934455.1 Apostichopus parvimensis
CAAGATACAGGTAGGACAATATCAAGATACAGGTAGGACAATAACAAGATACAGTGAGTACAATAACAATATACAGTGAGTACAATAACAAGAAACAGTGTGTACAATAACAAGATACAGCGTGTACAGTAACAAGATACAGTGTGTACAATAACAAGATACAGTGAGTACAATATAAAATGAATTCAAGTTGTATTCGAGGTGTGTCTGTTAAAGGAGATACATGGAACCAACCATCATCTTTATGATTATATGTAATAGAATAACTTTCATGAAAAACCTCCTCTCTCCCCTTGCCCTCTCCCAAATCCCCGTCGCCCCTCCCCTCCCCCACAGCCAGGAGACACAGACCCTACAGTCAATATTGGTCTATGCGTTAGAAATAACTGTCATGAATATCTCCTTACAACTACGAACTTCGTGTAGGTGATCTCACGGATTTAATGTTCCTTCATTCAAAAAGGAAAAAAAAAGACTTGATCAAGTCTAATTTACGCGTCATCGAGCCACTTGTGTTTCAATATATTTTTATGTTCCTTATTTTCATAAAGTTTATTTTATGTAATGGAGATGGGTTTTCAAATGCTAAACTCAAACATTCGAAGCTCTTAACATGGCCTAAGATGACATTGGTTTTAGTGTCAACACGGTTAACATTCTAACTTGAAAATATGAAAAGCAATAAGGAAATAGAAACTAAAGGGTTTACAAAATGAGTGCCCACCCCCCCCCCCCATTATGATATTTAAACTATAGGATATCTCCCTAAGCGGACAATATTTGTCGTATATTTTTCTTATAACTTTGGATGAGTTGTTCAGTCACAAATATCTGTTAAATGTCTGTTAAACTTAATATGATAGTTGGGTTTGTGTCTACTTAATAAAGTAAAGTAAAAAATTGAATTATGAATGAAAACAAAACATTTTCTTTCTCAAGAGGCTTCTCTATGTAACATTTAAACAATTGTTTGCATCAAGTTGACTTTTGGTAACAACTTGCTCTACACACAATGTTCCAATTTTGTCATGTCAAGGAACATAAATCTTCCAGTGTTATGCTTTTGCAATGTTTCGTCAGTTTCATTAATAACACCATTTCATTGTGTACAAACATCTTTAAAGGAGCCGTCTGGTGCTCAGAGACTTATCATGTTAACAATGGCATAAACAATAGGCAAATACAACATACAAAAAACTGTTAAAAACGTTCAGAGAGAGAGAGAGAGAAAAATAAAGTGTTAGCAAACTGCTTATCTACTGCGAAAGACATATGTAGGTAACTATATAAAAGTTATATAGGGGGCCTGACGTTTCGATCCCTAGCAGGATCTTCTCCAAAAGATAATAGTCTTTACTTGACATAAACATTTATAACTCAAGGTTATCATATAGGTGATTCCATATCTAATAATAAAAAATATATTAAAACAAAATCTGCTTGTTAAGAAACCAATGGGGCTTTGTTTCAATAGATGACAATGTGCAAAATACAGTAAATATATATGCAAATTACATAAATTTACAGAATCGGTTATCATAGAAAAATATTGCCTCAACATGTTGAGTTACGAAACATTATATTAATGGGTTCAATTATAGAGAATTTAAGATTTGAACCGGCAAATTATTCTCATTTTCGAAGAAATTTCTCTATTTTCTAAATGGGCAACATGCACATTTCTCATTTTATGGAAAAGAAAAATTTTCATAAAATTTCAATGCAAACCATACCGCGTGCAATAAGAAACGATTTAGAAAGAATTATTCGAGGGCTAGTTATTCCTTCTTTTTACATTAGACACATAACAAAGAACAGCCGAGCTGATATATTTACGCCATAGCACACATTACTAACACGCATATAAACTGTTACTGGATACGCGATGATGTGGAATTAGCTTAATTAAGTACGTCTTCGACTGAATTTCGGTGAAAAACACATTGAGGCATTTGCTAGAACACTTTTAATAATGCATACTTTCCTTTGCGGATGTAAAATGATGTAGTTTTTTCATGAGGGCATCATAATTGATACCTCGTTCATGATCATAAGTACATACAAACTTTACTATCCTTTTATACATATTTCGAGTAAAGTGGTCCCTCCTCTCTGTTAATATACTCATGGCGGATGCATCGTTCGAATAATCAAATAATCTCATTTTTTTACAACTAATTATAGCATGAGAGCTCTTAGGTCACGTGGCATTCAGATACAATTTAAAATGTGGCAACAATCTTGTCGCGAGTTCTAATATTTCCAATTTTTATGATATCACATGTTTACAATTAATTTGTCTGAGGCATTGACCTATATGTGCTGGACTGCCCAACATGCTAATGAGGCGAGTGCCCAGACGTCGCAAGGTCAAGGGGCTGTCCCAGCTCAAGGGGTCACTGCGAGCACTTCCTAGTAATTCCGAAGAACTATCTATTTTGGGGGTTCTGTCTGCAAAACTTTATAATAAGGGGTATGTGGGGTGGGGGTTGGGGTGGGGTGGGGAAGGGAATGAGTATGGTGCCATTGGGGTTCCAGAGGGTGTTTATCCGGCTCTGCAGGGTTGAACTCAATTTAGCATTATATACGGTACAATGTGTCTGGCTGGTGTCGATGTAGGATATCCTATGTACAGAGCGAGGGATGTCATGAGACGTAGACTTGAATTATGTAAGAGCTGGCAGACAATGCTAATAGAAAATATTTTACAGCTGAGGCATGTTTGACAAATAATCAATTAAAATGTCGCCAGTTTCATGAAGCTCTACATTGTATTATACGTGCAGAATGTTGCGCCCCCCTCTCCCGCCCCCATCCGAGGCCCAACCATCGTGTGTACAAAAACGTCAAAAGGTTACAAGGTTGCGAGTATTGTGCCCGTTCTATTATCTATATCATAGAGACGCTGCCGTGGTTCCAGGAGTTGTAGGGGGTGGGGGGAGGTGGGGGATTGTACACCCTCGTTTCAGCCTCACAAAATCAAAAAGGTAGCTGTAAGCACAACCTTGTGTATAGACCTAATAAAAGTCCTCAGATATATCCTTAAAGTTCCTCAGAATGCACCATTCCAAGTCTAAAGTTTTCTTTCTGGGGTGGGGGGGGGACCCATACCACCTCCTCTCCCCCATCTCGGGCCCAAGGTCACACAGTCTTATTTGTTAGAATCAATAGCTGGTCAGAGGCATGTCCTTTTAAACCAATTAAAATTATTCAAGCAGCACGAGCAATATATTTTGGTAAAACTTTCATATTTCTGTTTTATCTTGAAGGTCCGTCGAATGTGACAGTTTCCACGCTCAATATGAATCTGACCATCCAGTGGGATCGACCGGTGAACATCGACAGGAATGAAACTATATATTATACCGTGTACAGCGAACCTGGAAAGTAAGTGAGACCCCCCCCCCCAAAAAAAAAAATTAATTAATAAATAAATAAATAAAATCTGGTTGAAAAACTGAAAATATTTCTTAAGTTCACATTGATGGACACATATCGTGGTTGTGCATCTTCCCAGTAAAGTTTAAGTTTAAAAATGAATGTATTATTAAAGGGGAACAATATTGTTTTGGAAATTGGACGTATACAGTTCCTTAAAGAAACTGGATAAATGAAAGGTGAACATTTCGTTTCATCTGAGCTGGGAGGGGGCTGTTTCTTCTCCATGTATATACACTTTACTCCTGTGTCATTGTCAGGCAGTATTCTTGAATGATAAACATCTCTGCGATATAAAGAGATATCAACATTTCCTTGTCTTCGTTAGACCTTTACATGAAAATACGAGGACTTTGAACAAAATGTTACGCTTCCGAAAATTTTGATAGTAAAAGTCCTGATTTAATTTGACTATCATATAAGGTGAAATAAGATTTTTTTTTAAATGTTCATTTGACTGCCAATAAGATACTTTATTACTGTTCATATGTAAATTTCTCTTCATTGTATCGATCTAATATATAGGATAAATCCTGGACACCAATTAAAAAAATCCCTACTTGATACAACACATCTCAACCCCCTTTCCCTTACATTGAGACTGTGACCACGTGATCATGACGGTATTGTACATCACCGTGAGGTAATCACGAGACCTGTCGAAAGGGAATCGGGCTATCACATGCATATGATGATGAACTCCTACATCGTACTACATACAAGCGACAGCAACCTTAATACGTAGAAGAGGCGAAAGAAATAATATCCATATCTCAATATATATGTAACCGCAAGTACGACTTAGAATATACAAATATAACGTTTACGTAGCATACGCTCATTAAAAGCCCCATTGACTTACACACTAAATCACAAAAAGTAATGTGGTCTTTAAGTCTAGATAGAAGTTCTCACTAGCTACACGCTATCCATCATCGGATAGCTGACGAGTTGGCCTTTCATGGCACTATCAATTTTCCGTATCATGACGGTGCAGAATTTTTGCTATCCGAGCCTGAAGTTTTCGTCACTTGTAAACAAACCTCTTCAATCAGTACTAAACACTTTTCGTATGCTGCTCCTGGAAGGTCTAAAGGGGTCTAAAATTGCCTCAATTGACCCAATTTTTGCACCACATGAACTCCCATTCATGCTCTTGAACATGCAAGCCAAAATATGTTTCCCTATTGCACTTACAGGATTTTGAGCGAGTGCTCCACGAAGTTAATTTTCTCATCAACATTGCCAAAGACACTTTTCCTGAGATTATTGAAGAAAAACATTAAGAGCGTCACTGAACGAAAGAAAAATAACTGGGAAATTACCAACAAAAATAACAATCAGAATCAGAATCTAGAATTGGGTTCGAACCATGCAGTTCAGGATCACATGATTACGGCCCTGCGCTCTATACAACTGGGCTTTCTAGTTAATAGTTGGTGGTGATCCCTATACGGCTATCCGTTTGCTTTGATACCCAGTCAGAAGCCACAGTAACGCATATCGTATAACATGTAACCATGGGGGAATACACGTCCATTTCATTTGATACGACATAGAATTCGCTAGGGTAATACCTGCGAATTGTAATCCATCATCTTTGACTTTAAATGTCAATATTGAAATTGTTTTTAAGGCTTCAGCGTTTGCTAACCTAGATGTAGCTATACTCAGTGATTTGTGTAGATTTTTTTTCTCGATTGTTTCTTACTTTTTATATATTTTTATAAACTTAGTCAATTACTATATTTTACAATTATACTGAGTTAATATCAGTAAATTGTTTAAAGACGATTAATATGAGACAACTAATACTTCCGTGTCAACTATTTTGTTTTTTTCAATTTCCTTAAAGTGTGTCTATATACGATACAATACGTTACATAGATAGCATAGAGCTGTGTGCAGCTCTATATAGGCTACATTGAAGTGTTGGTAAGTTTAGTTTCATTTCTACGTGTTATAGAAACAATTTTCTAGTCAAGTATGTTTTAATGAAGTTACAATCATATGATATAAGTTTGGCCTATACTTCAACTCTACTAACGAAAGGTTATTTTTGTTCATTACCCGAAGCATACCACAACTAACTTTAACAGATCCTACACGGTGAGTTTTGAGGCGTCAAGTAAAGTTTGCTTATAAAATGGTCTGTGTCATGTGCCCCCCCCCCCTCCCCTCATCTTTTCCGAGTTTCTGTGTTAAATCTAAAAAAAACCGATGCTTTATTATTCCTTTCATTTCTAATTTCCGCTAAAACTGATTTGCAACTTATCTCATGTCACTTAATGGATAAAGAAGTGGGTAACGTCCTCGACCGTGTGAAGCTCACCTCTAAAATTTCATCAAATGGACTGTATATATAGTTTACCTTTCGTTTTACCCCAGAAATGTGTCGTGTCTTAACATTATCAAGAAATACAGTTTTACGTCTACAAGTCAGGAAATTGGATTTCTTAAAAAATTGAACGAAATATGTTGCATTAAAGGGGTTTTTTTTGGCATACGAAATTTATACCATATACTTAATATATATGATATAATATTAGATATTATACTTATAGTGTCAATGGTTAAAAAACTAAAAAAAAAAAAAACATTTCTATACATTTGAGGAAAATTAGATAATCTTATACTTATTCGGGACGAGTGCATGCCTATGCATTAATCCTCTGCAGTCATGTCTCGTCTCAAGTCTATTTAGTGGGGTTTCAGTACCCGACGTACTGTTCTCTGAAACTCCACAAACAGCAGCATATCGAATAATATCTTTCCTATAAATGACATATCGTTATTTTCTTTAACATGACCAATTAAGCTGATAAATCCATTTTAGTCCGCGTTAAACTGTGTAAGACACAATTATATAGACTCTCAATCAGTCATTCATTCATTCATTTAATTATTTATTTATTTATTCGTTTGTTCGTTCGTTCGTCCGCGTTAAACTGTATAAGACACAATTATATAGACTCTCAATCAGTCATTCATTCATTCATTCATTTAATTATTTATTTATTTATTTATTCGTTTGTTCGTTCGTTCGTCCGTCCGTCCGTCCGTTCGTTCATTAATTCATTCACTAATATTCATTCATCAACATGGTGATTTAATGTCCAGGTCTTCCACTTATAGGCTATAAACAGCTGTCGATTATACGGTCATGCATGATTCAAAGATATTTCGAAATCGTAATAGGTTATGTATCAATATTATATCTAATCAATATTGATATTTTAACTTTGTCTTTCCTGGGAGTGTAATTATATTTTAATAGTAAATCGTTTCATTATTAAATTCCGTGAAAACAAAGAATGAATTATCAAATTCGTTGTTATGTATACGAACATGGTTTTAATTACGCCCAATATCATAAACCATATTGTTCATTATTTTCGACTATTTCATTTCAAATGCCTCACGCGAGTTCTTAATCTCAATGTTTCTATTCCAAGCTTGCATTCTCTTATACTCGCATTCTTTGATGTTTTATTTTTGTCATGTTATGTTTGATCTTTCTGATGTGTTATAATAATATTAAAGTGGCCACTTATAATAACGCGCCATATCTGTCCACTTGACACTCATGACGCAGGTCTACAGTCTTGTTCAAGCCCAATTAAGGCCCTCTCACACGACTTTACATCTTAACCCTGGTCATTGGTAACTTGTCACACCTACACACCAAAGTATGCACAATTCAATCAATCTCTCCTGGGGCACCACAGTGCAACAACCACGTGTCCCCCGGGGGACTTCCCATAGGGTGCAGCCACAAACCGGCGCACGCAACTTTATTTACAAGTTACCGCGCAAGTCCCAATTTATACACCTGGGTGAAGAGAGACAATTGAGATAAAGTGCCTTGCCCAAGGACACAATGATCTGGCCAGGACTCGAACCTGTAATCCTTTGATCACAAGTCCACTGCCTTAACCACTTGACCACAACACCCCCATTACACATCATTCTATTGTCTACCCCTTGTCTGCTCGGGTTTCTAGATGTCTCTTCCCCGTTCAATGTTCAGAAACCATAATATAATACATAACTTGGCAAGTTTACAAGGAATATTTCCTTATTTGGCCTTGGGATTAAGAAACTTCGTTAAAAGTACATGCTAATTTCATTATCGGAGGTATCTAAATAAAATTACCAATCCAGTTTTAACTAATTGTTCTTGATGTGACATCACAGATAACCTTACAATGTAATTTCCACAAATAAAATGTCGGCCTGGAAAACAGTTATTGTTACAACGCTTAGCAGTCACAGGTGCTTTGTGAGAAAAACTCAAAGGCATGTTAAAAAATTATCTCATTTTTGAATCTTTGTTTCTTAAAACTTGGAAGATCATTTCAGTTTTTAAAACCATGGTTTTTCCTCTGGATGGAAACTCACCTTACTTTAGACGACACGACCTCCCCAGATGCAATGTTTCATTGCAACCGGCTTATATCCGCTCGACCTTTGTACTATAGCTTAAAACTTGTATATCTCAGTGATGAAACAAGTTATGAAAACGCAAAGGTTGAGAATTAACGCTGTGTGTTGCACTGGATCATACTATGTAACATCCGTAGTTCGTTTTATATATAACACATCTTAGTTATATGCATGTACAGTATATAACAGGTGAAATCCTTACTATGATTTAGATCATAATAAATTGCGGGCAAATACGAATGATTCCTCTCATCTCGTCTCGTTTCCTATCCATATAGCGATCGAATTCCTGTTGACGAATGTGAGAATATTACGAGGACTTTCTGCTCACTTAATGATCTGTATCCCGAGGGAACCGGGTTTTACCGTAGTGAATGGTACTTCATTGAGAGTAGATCAGATAGCCGCAATGGTGTTGGCGAATGCGAACACAAACTCGCTAGAAGGCATATCAGTAAATATTATTTTTCATTCAATTTCAAATATATTTACCAAGTTTCATTAAACACTCTTTACGTTACTTTTGAGTAACGTTATACGAAATGAAATTTCCATTATACGAGGTTAAGTTTATAGTGATATAAAAGAATAATTGTATAGCAACGAACTATATTCAAATCAGAACATTCAGCCAGACAGTCATTATTGGAAATAAAAATTGTAATGTAATGTAAGCTGTAATAATACCAACTTATCATAAACCAATCTAAGCAACATTAACACTGTCAAATCGGCGTGTTTATATATTCATTTCAAAAGTTAAAAGACTGAACTCCACAGACTGAGTCAATAACCGAAACTTTTCCGACTGTTTTAAGCAACATAGATGTATATTGCTACATGCAGGTAGGCCCATGCATTTAGTATGATATGTATAACGTTGGAATACCCTATTGACGAGGTCATGTCTAGGTTACATGCATTACATCAGGACGCTATCCACATACCAAAAAAAAATCTCTGTTTGAGGCTAAACACCTGTTCCGACTAAAAATCTGAGATTTTTAAAGTATAGATAATAAAGATCTTGTATATAACGAAACAAATTGATCCAACTCTTTTACTTCATGGCTTGTTCTGTTGTTGGTAATATATAAAAGATTTGTAGTTTAGTCACGTGTGTATTGCGCGATAATATATGTACATACATGGCCTAGCTTACACCTTATAGGCCTACAACTAATTTTGTTTTTCTTTAAAATTGAAACGATTACAAAATCTGGACAAAACAATTCAACTTTTGTGACAGTATACGTTAATGTTACGTTCGTAAGTGGGGAGCAGTTGTCTTCACCAAACATTTAAGTAGTGATTTCAATTTTGGAAGGGTCCTATTTGCATCGGGGAACCCCCCCCCCCCAAAAAAAAATGACAGTTTGGCAGTGTCGTCCATTATGACGTCATCAGTTATCACCTGAATAAAATCAATAATTTACAATACATTTATATCACAAATCCCAACAAGCCCTTAAGATGGGAAATGCACCAATGTTTTTGCGATTAGTTTCTCTTTGTTTCCATTTTTTTCAATCTTGGACTCCATCATTCCCTTTAAATTAACTTTTACCACATTGCAAATTAATTTCCTCACCTTTTTATCCCCCAAATTCTTATTACAAGGTGTTTCAGCGCCAGTCATATACAATTACACAGTCACCAGTCGTTCGATAAAAGTAAAGATTCACGGACCAGAGACACCTTTTACCAGAAATGGCGAACCCATTTACATGGGTGATGAAGGCTTGGGAGGAAATCTTGGTTTGGAATCCGTTAAATTTAACACAACTTTGTACGACAAAGGTACAGAGGTAAGAGAGCCTGACGTTTCGATCCTGGCAGGATCTTCTTCAGAGGTTGAATGACAAGTAACAGAAACTATACAAGGGACAAAATGATAAGTGGGGGGGGGGGGTCATAGGGCAAAAGAAAGGTTAGTCATGAGGCCATGAGTGCGAAAGCGTTGCATCTACACGTTGCATCTACAGGCTCTCTCTGCTGATTCGTACTAGGTCAGGACGGCTACCTTAGGATTCAATCCCCTCCCTGTAGGGACATGTCATAACTGGTATGGTTGCTATAGTGGGAAGGTTAAAGTGTTACAGAATTATAATTATAACCGTAATATGTATCTAAATTCTATCTATAATTCTTATCGTATCATGATAGTATGCATAATACGCAACTAATAATTGGAATAATTAAATAGATTGATTGGTAACTTGCATTGGTGTAGACAAATTGATAAAAAAAAATTATAGTTGGAGAATTCGTAATTGAAAAATGGTACATGAAATATAATGATAAGTGGTTATTGGAGTTGATTTGTGGAATTGTTAATCGAAGTAAAAAAATAAAATACCAACTAAATAAAAGTTACAATAATGTTATGTAATTATGCAATTCCTAAGCTGTTCTCCCCCCCCCCCCCTTAATGATACCCAATTTCGTGGACCTCTTTTTTCCCCCCATCCCCGTTTTAAATCCTCTGTCACGGAATAAACAGGGTAAGGGTAAGGGTAAGGGAGACCCCGACCACAGAAATAGTTATTCAAGGATTACACCAGGTCTAGAAACCTACCTATACTTTTATGAAGATTTCTATTTAGTTAAACATTGCATTGTAATTTGCCAAAAGAATACTTTATGAACTTTTCACAAAAAATTCTTCTTTACCTATAGTGCCGACCAATTGCAGACACGGACTTAAAGAATGGATTTGGTGAAGTCATCTATTCGGATCTGCATCCATATACTAATTACAAACTCAAGATACAAAGCAAGCTGAATAGACTCAGCAAGGATGTCACCATCTTGGATTTTCAGACAAAAACAGAGGGTAATTGTTTTTTGTTTTTTTTTTGCTCTCATCAGCTTTAGAGTGGTACACAGGTGGGAGAAAATATGACATTCACATGGAAGAGAAAAATCTATATATTCAGCGCTGTTTAGTTGAAAACTCAATCTCCATATCTCGTTCCAAACTCTAATATATTTTCATTTTTAACGTAAACTATGCACTAGATAGACCGCTTATTTTTTTATTCAAAGATATGAGAATCATGATCAAGATTGCTTTCGTTTGAGTTTTTTTGATTTTTTTTATTGGCTCATGATCTGATAACGCGATTGTCATCAGACCGTGATATGATGACGAACGCATTATCCCAAGTGTACATAACCTTTGACCAGCCGTTTCATTAAAAATATTCTCATGTAAACAGGAACAAAATCCTTCAAACTATAAAAGCAGAGAAAGAAAGTGAACTTACACAATTTTATCTTGTAGAGGTTAAAATGACCTAAAAAATATGACGTGTCCAAAATAAAACCTTTCTCTTTATTTTTCGTTTCTTTTCTCTGATTTTTATTTTTTTATTTGCTGTTTTGTTAGCTCCCGACGTCGCACCAATCGTATCCAGTACCGAGATCACCGGACGTAACTGTGACTACCGTGACGTCACTGTCTTCCCTTTAAATTAACTTTTACCACATTGCGAATTAATTTCCTCACCTTTTTATCCCCCAAATTCTTATTACAAGATGTTTCAGCGCCAGTCATATACAATTACACAGTCACCAGTCGTTCGATAAAAGTAAAGATTCACGGACCAGAGACACCTTTTACCAGAAATGGCG
>KN883873.1:90406-102323 GCA_000934455.1 Apostichopus parvimensis
GAGAACGTAATGAGTTGGAAATTTAGAACAGTGAAAAAACTTCCAGCCTCCACCTGGATTCGAACCCAGGCCTCCCGCTTTATATGCTGACACCATAACCAACTAGGCTATGGATGCTGATTGTATGTCCAGAGGTTCGGAACAGGTAAGGTCGTAATTCACATTTATATTAATTGATCACTGCTTTCTTAACATTTGATTTAATTTCCAAAGTTTCTGATGTTTCTGATGATCTGTTAGATACTGTTATGCCCGTGTATCCTTCTCTGCATGACTCTAGAAGCTGAGTTCAACCACCAATAGTAGTACATAAGTAAGACTTAAACCTCTTAAACGTACCCGAAATCCAAGCAAACTAGTTGACGAGTCGCATGTAAAATAACGATAATATTACAACACATAAATCGTCACTAAAGAAGATTTTTCCGGCTTTCACCTACCAGCCACTTTGGGTGGTAAAACTTAGAAGGGCTTTCCGAGAGAGGGCAGTGCTCAATAGTTTATCCAGTGTTACATACACAGTAATGCAAGAACGCAGTTGTTGTGAGGAGATAGGGAGGTTGTGAGGAGATAGGGAAGTGCGTGTCAATTCTAAACTTACTGAACTATTTAACGCTGTAGCCTTTTGTTTTTCAGCCTTTTCTGTCTGATAACGCCAAACTTCGGTACTCATCAAAACATTTAAGTATTACACTTGTTACCTTCAGTACTAAAATGTCATGACATTTATATATATATATATATATATATATAATTGTGTTTATCCAGTCACAGCACAATTGGGCAAACATCCACACAGAAAATTTAATGCTGCAGTGTTTCACTTCACCGTATTTTAACATAAGGGAACCACAACGATCTATGTACATGCACAGTCCGTTACTTATAACGAGACACACTAACAGAATGTCACAGAATCCAAAACTGGATTTTGCCCATCTTTTGATGTTTTTACTGCATGATTTGAATATTTATGGTATTTATAGATGAAAATTGATATCCCTGAATTAACATCTCCACGGTGGAGTTAATCTAATAGGACAAAATCCTCCGAGGCTGTTACTGGTGAGATGAGTTTGCCTTCTTCGTTCACGTGTCGGACCCGCAGGTATCTCTCGTTTCCCGTTGAAATCTCGTGTTGGGCATTCCACTCTCGACAGCGCCCCTCCCTGATGATGAACATTGGGTAATCTTTACCACTTCCGGGTGGATTGATCACCTTGAGAGATAGCAAGAGCATAAACAAATTTATATATATTTTTGTGAATTTAAGGAAGAGATAATACTGAAAAAAAAAAAAATGAAATAAAAAAAAAAGTTCTTGTATCGTTCCCCTGAACCCATAATAATGCCAATAAAAACCTATATCAATATACTCATTACATATGTTTTTATTAATACATAAAGACTTAATACAGTTGAGAGGTGGGTGGGGGTTTCCCCTTTTTTCAACTCTGAAAGAAAGAATATAAATTTGATGAAAACAGATTGGTATATTACAACATACTCAGGAAAATGATATCATGCTAAATCATTCAAACATGGTATAAATTCAAAACAAAACAAAACAAGCCCCTCATTTTTTTTGTACCTGGCAATGTTTCACAAGAGCAGAGGTATTAACAAAGTTGCATTTTCTTGAAACTTTTGGCAACTCTTGAATCTGTTAACATGCTAACAATTAGGACTGAAATCTACAATAAATTTCTGCAACAAACAGATGGAAGCAGATATATACTCTTCGAGTCTGACTCCACAGACGACTGAGGCAAAAATACATTCTAGGCACGGTAGAATGTGGTGCTAAGGTTGTGAGGAGACAGGTAAGCGAGGAGCGAGCAAATATAAGATAGTCTTCACCTGTTGGATCTCGAGGCAGAATTTATCAAAGTCTTCCCTGGTTTTGAGGTAGAAACCGATCGTACAGCTTGGATCCATCTTGGTTATTGCCATTTTTCTTGGCGACATGCAATGGAAAGTCTGAAAGGAAAAAAAAATAAACCAACCATAATTCATGATTCATAGGTTTCAATCCATCTTGAATCTAAAATCTATATTACTTGCAGTGCAAAAATGCATGTTACCATCATGTCCATTTGCCTGTCTGCAAAACACATGCACTGTAGACAGGTAAACTGGGCATGAAGGAAAGTATAAAGTTATGATACGCAATTTCTTTTTGAGAGGGGGGTGGGGTATTTTTTCTTTTAAATATATTTTTGGACATTGAATATCAGTTGTGTTCTTATGTGACACTGTCATCCTCCCCTCCCCCACCCCCGTCCCCCTTTCTCTCTTGGAGTGACTCTGGCAGTATATCAAAGTCCGGATTCCAGCTTGAACTAATTTCTCAGTACAGGACATAAGAAAGTGATTGTATAAATATTTACTTAGAAGACAAAATATTTCTCAATTTCTTACCCAAATTGGAAAATCTTTCTCTTTCATGTCAACTACCGATTGACAGTAGTGAGGGTCCAGATGGATCAACTTCTCATCTGAAATGAAAAAAAGGTCAAAGGTTGCTTCAAGACTCAAGCAAAGTGATACCTGTTAATTACTCTTCTTCAACCACTGATGCTTGAGCAGTAGTCGCTTCTAATGTGTTACTGCCACTGCAACAATGCCACTCACTGATTTATATCTTAATACTTGAGTCTTTTGCCCTGGAAGGAACCTTATAAAGTTAAAAAGAAAACCCCAAGAGGGTATGGCAGGGGTGAAAACCACTCCAGAGGATAGGCATTTTCTATTCCCATTATTCTTGATTTCCTTATCTCTGGTCCTTTGTACTTTTTTTTTTTTTAAAGACCACAACAGGATTTCTAGTTACCATTCTGCATGTTTGACTTAAATTTGACCATTACTTATTATATTACATAAAAAGACAGAACAGAGACTGGGAAATATCAAACTTTGAAAACAGCGCAGACACTTTTGGCTAGAATGGGATTGGAACCAGCAGTGACCAGAACTAGTAAAAAGATGAATACCTCTTGTAATCCCTTTTCTGCCACTTTCTGAGTTGTATCCAGAGAAACTGGGGCATGTTCCTTGGTTACAGGGTATGTAAGGTACTGTACTGTGGCTTCTGCCTGGCGCCCCCAAGCAAAGAAATGGTTAAAGAGGGATCGCCACCAACTACTGGCTGGGTAGCTCAGTTGGTAGAACAACAGGCTTGTGATCCAATGGAACTTGTTTGAAACCCTCTCCTACCCCCAAAATTTTGTTTGCTCATTTCAGGTATTTTTTTTTATTGATTACGATTCTAAACTTGATTAATTACTGCTGCTCCACTATACATCGGTTCAATATGCTCAGTGTGTGATGAAACAAACAAGACATGATGACAAGAACCTAATTGATCAATAATGACCACCAGGTCATATTTACCTTGAAAGCCCACGAAGTAGAGGGAGTGTTTCGGTTTGCCCCCGATGATGCCGATACAGTTGGTCATCGAGAAGAGCGATTGGATGGGGCGGATGTAGATGTTGTTGACCTCTTCACCACCGAGACGGACCGGGACGAGTATAATCACCGCACACCAGTCACTGCAACGACATAAAACGGACAAACGGTCAATATCAGTAGATTCAATTATTCTTCTTTTATCTAGGTGCTTTTTTTTTAAGTTGGATACATAAATTTGGCTGGAGCTGTTAGTGACAAGACCAACATCTGCACCACTTCTTGGTTTGCTATTTGGAAGGTGGTACTGTAGGTAAATTTCATGACACTGATGAAAAAGTTCTGCGCCTTAAGTACCCCTCCGGGTGGATATATGCGAGTGTCATAAATCACCATTACTAGTATTATTATTATTAAGTTACAGACTTCCTCAAGACTGCCGTACATTTTTCGCAGACAGACTTGGAATACAAGTACTGTACTGCGCATCAGCATTCCTGAGTACAGGTAGATTTATCATTTGGTTGGACAACTACAGGTACTTCAGCTTGTACTAGTATTATCCATAGTACATTTCCAACATGCCCCGAGTATGAATACAACTGCAAGTACAATTCCATTACAGTTAAATACCCGCAACTTGAGAAAATATGAGTAACAGTAAAATATGAGCACTAGAAGCCTGCTACGTTGTGACACTGTCACAGGTGATAAGTCAATTTGTTTGTTCATTGAAACTGACATGAAATAAATACTCAATATATATACATATATGTATCTCTCTCTCTATATCTATATACAAATATATATAACTGAATTCGTAGTGAGTTGAAAAATCCAGAACAGTGAAAAAACCTTCCAGCCTCCACCGGGATTCGAACCCGCGCCTCCCGCTTTATATGCGGACACCCTAACCACTAGGCTATGGACGCTGATTGTATGTCCAGAGGTTCGAAACCGGTAAGGAAGGTCGTAAATCCATGGTAGGCATAAGTACAAATATATATACATATATTAAAGAAACATTTGTAAATCATGACTCTGTGATATTGGTAGTCCCAGAACATGGACTTTGCTGTACTGACAAATTTTTTCATCTCAATACTGTAAGGTATCTATGATGAGTATGATGTAATTACCTGAATTGGAAAATCAGTAATATCAAGCTAAATTTAAAGTCAGTCTAAAAACAAACAGAAAGTATTAATTAACCACTAATGAATAACTCAACACAAGTGAAAACAAGGAAACAAGAATTGACAAGCTCTTGAAAGTAACAACCCTGCAGGGTTTGGCCCTCTCACACAGATGAGGTACAGGAAGTTTATAATACACACCTAAAGTAAAACCTGCAATTATATCTAGTTAATGATTGTAAGAAACAAAAACTGACCAGCTCCAAAGTAATCAGTTTTGTTTAATAACTTGAACTATGATCCACTCAAAATGTCCAATGATTAGTTTTTTGTTTGTTTTAACATACAAGGGGTTACAGAAATATGATCATAGTTTTTAAATATAAATATGACATAATTATCAGGCACTTTCTGAGTACCATTGCTGCACAATAGCAGTAATGTACAGTACAGGACTTTCAATTTATTCAACAAACTTAGAACAGGTGTGGTTTTTGGAAATGATGGTTTTTTAGAAATGACAAAGAAAGAGAAGGAAATACCAACAAATTCAACAATAAAGATGTTTTGAATCCTGTAGACATACTGTTTTGCTAACATTTTAGTGTGAGATGACAGGTTGAACGAACAAAAAGTAAAATTCATTCTGGCATCTAGTTTGAAAGTCAACAAACGATTCAACAAGTTGGTCACGATCAGTATTTGGAAGATCACAGGAGTTTTTACAGATGTTGGAAGATTTATCTATGTGTATTCAGAGCTTGATAATGATAACGATAATGGACATTTATAATGCGCCAGTATCCGTGAAAAAAGACGCTCATGGCACAGTGACACAAATAGTGGGACAGCAAAACAAAAAACAGTAAACATAGTACAAGACAAAAATGCAAGCAAAAATGGGCAACATTGAACAATTAATTAAACAGTTTTAATCAGATGAGTCTTGAGAGAGCTTTTAAAAGAAGCAAGAGATGGACTGTGTTTTACATATTCTGGAAGGCTGATTCCACAGAGTAGGGGCAGCAGCAGCAAAAGATCTTTTGCCCCATGATCGACTTGACCGATTTTCACACAGAAGTAATTTATTGTGTGATCTCAGGAAACTGTGATTTGCGTGATATGGTTGCAGGAGTTGTAGACAATTATTTAACAATAAGTCCATAGTCCAAGCTCTCTATTACACATTTTAAGGATCCATTCTTAGGGGTTGGGGCAGGGGTGGGGGCAGCGGGTTTGATGTGTCTTTGCTCAGTCCTCATGGAAGATCCTGAGTCATGGAGCCGATCTGTTTGTGGACTGCTGATCTAGATGTTGACGGTGGTAGATACTTGTTATAACAAACACTACCCTCTCAGTACTTGTTATTATAAACATGTTCCCTGTACTTGTTATAACAAACATGACCCCCCTCAGTACTTCTTATTATAAACATGATCTCTGTACTTGTTATAACAAACACGACCCCCCCCCATACTTGTTATTATAGACATGATCCCTGTACTTGTTATAACAACCCCTCCCCCCTGTACTTGTTCCTACACTCTCCTGTATTATTCAGATTGGTCATACTGTACAGAAGCTTACAGAGAATATTGCATTCACACAAACGTTTTGATATTTGCGAGAAAGTTTTCAAAATCAACTCAATAACACCATAACACAACCATTTCCTTTACCATTTTTTAAAGTTTTCAACTTACAGTACGGTAACATGTGGGAACCAGTGTTTGCAATAGGATGCGCGATTGCGGGATTCCCACAATTTATCTGTTTTCTCTTAGGAGGAATTTCCCGCAACGGTTCCTGGTACTTCCCGTAACTTGCACCATGACTGTAGTTACAAAACTTGCCAAAAAGGGGCCAGATATAATAAAGTTTTGTTGATTTTTGTAAGGAGTAATGTGATTGGTCAAATCTTTCAGAAAACACTGGCTTCTTTAGTGCCGCACTGCACAGTGTGTATTGGTCGCAATGGTGGACCATGTGTACTGCACTGTAAGTACTATATGTGGGCTAAAAATTGGTACAGGCATATGTACATCTAACTACTAACATTTGTGAAATTCCCACCCCCTCCCCCAAAAGTATTAGGAGGTCTCCCCCCCCCCTCCCCATTTCAACATCCTAGTGCTAACACTGGTGGAAATACCAGTTTCTGTACAGTAGACACTATACAGTGGTACACTGCCTGACAAGAAAAAAAAAGAAAAAAAAGCCCCAAACTCATAATATCCATTCAAGCCACTTCCCTTTGTTTCCATGTGTAGTACTGGTGATACACACTGTAACTTCTATTTGTATACTAGCATTGTCACTTTTTGAGAACCAGACAGTGTTTACAGTAACAACTCTAGTTCCTTGTTGTCAGCTGATAAACAGTAACGTAACCTGAGATAAGACACATCAGTTACACAACTGTAATGTAATCTCTGAGAGAGATTACACAACCATATGGTTGTGTCTAAAGTGCATAACGTCAAAAAATCAAAAGCAATCTGCTGCATTCCATCGCTTAAATTGTTTTTTTGTTGAAGATGGAAACCTTTGTGTGTACAGTCCACCAGTCTCACTCATATGGTGACAGGTGACACTCTTGGTGACTGTCACATTGGTGAACACATGACAATAAATACATAATATAAAACACTGAAACAAAGCTTTGTGTAGAGTTCGTTGGTAGGAGATGATCAGTTTCGAAACAACACCAGCTCATTTTTAGTTGTAGGAAGTCACTTTTAAACTGTACTGTCTAAATCTAATTGCAAACATTTCATCTGCCTCAGTGTTTGTTAATATTTTTTTTTCAAAACTGACGAAAACCATCTAAACATCCAGGAAAGCATGTGACTTCTGTCAATGATGTAATGATTTATTTACACAAGTCACAAGACTTGGCTGACGTGTTATAACCTGATGCAGTAATTAGTAATTAACACTAAATGATGAATCTCGCGGTCATTAAGCAATAGTACCGTTCAGTTTAATGAGGAATCATTTCCTGAAACTGGAAACTGTCACACACAGTCAGAACAAAGATTAACCACCTGTGAAAGGTGTAATGTTACAATGTATTTAACGGCAAAAAATATCACACCTGTAATTAAGTCAAAATAAAATAAAACTGTTAGCAAACTGCTTATCCACTAGACAGGAGAAAGTGTAAAAGTAAGTTGGCCTGACGTATCGATCCTAGCAGGATCTTCTTCAAAGGCTAAATGACAAGTAACAGTAACAGACGGAACAAAAACACGCACAGAATACAGACAGGCTAATGAGCATGGTGAACACAAAGAGATAGATGTAAGGGGATTAGTAGACAATCGATGGAGAGAAGAAAGGAAGAAACCGAACGTCAGGCCAACTTATTTTACACTGTAATTAAGTCCTCTACAAAAGAGAAAATCTATGGGTTTCTCTGAAATGCAGATAATATACTGTAAGTAGTGTGCATTTGCAGTTATTACCATTGTCTCGTCATTATTAAATACAGATATGGAGGAAGGCCAGAGGGGCGAGGGGGAGAGTTTGTTTTATCTCCCCTCTTTTTAGCCTCACACAAAAAATACAAAAGTGGTTATTATCCCTAAACTTTGAATTTGGACATAATGGTGGGTTGATTTTACAATCTAAATATTTCCCAGAATGCACCATTTGATCTGTAAACTTTAGTTCCCAAAACAGAGGAACAGAGAAAATATCACACCTGTAATTAAGTCCTCTACAAAAGAGAAAATCTATGGGTCTCTCTGAAATGCAGACATATACTGTAAGTAGTGTGCATGTGCAGTTTTTACTATAATCTCATCATTTTTAAATACAGATGAGCAGGAAGGCCAGAGGGGCGGCGGGTGAGGGGAGGGAGGGTTTGTTTATCTCCCCTCTTTTTAGCCTTACACAAAAAATACAATATTGTTTATTATCCCTAAACTTTGCATTTAGACATAATGGTAGGTTGATTTGTAAACTTTAGTTCCCAAAACCGCCTACATGGTATTTGATCTCCGGGGGACATCCCTCTTTTATAAAATCCTGGAACCGTGTCTGAAATCTAAGGGAATTTGTTTTTCTCGGCGAGAGAAATTTAAGTTTGTGTATCTCAACGAGGAAGTTAAAGTAATATTACCTCATTGAACCAAAAACAACCGTATCACGTTATAATTTCCATTATCACCAGGCCAGAGGGGCCAGGGGTGGAGGGTTTGTTTATCTCCCCTCTTTTTGGCCTCACAAAAAAAAATACAAAAGTGGTTATTATCCCTAAACTTTGCATTTAAACATAAAGGTAGGTTGATTTTACAGTCTAAATATTTCCCAGAATGTACCATTTGATTTGTAAACTTTAGTTCCCAAACCTCCTACATGGGATTTGACTTCCACGATATCAGGGGGACATCCCATCTTTATTACAATCCTGGACCCGTGTCTGATATCTTAGAGTATTTGTTTTTTCTGGGCGTGAGAAATTCAAGTTCACGTATAGCAATGAGGAAGTTAAAGTAATATGACCTCATTGAACCAAAGAAACAACCGTATCATGTGATAATTTCCCGACCTAGTTCCTCGTCCTTATTACCATCTATGACATAATAATTTGCAAGCTGTAAAGTTACCTGGAATATTCTTCCTCCGTGGGACTGTTGCTGTTGTTACTGTGAGTTGCTTCACCATCATTCTCTCCCACGCCATGTTTGATGCCAGCGGTCTCTTCTTTTCCTGTCTTCTTTATCTCTTCCTCACGAGTGGCTTCCTTTTCACTTTCTGAAAGACCTCTGTCGTTTCTATGGTCCGTCGAGCCGGCTTTCGTCTCCGACTTGTCCGCACCGGCCTGACCGGTGGATATCGACGGTCCTTCGTCTGTCCGTCCGTCCGTCTCGTCGGCTGTGTCTCTCTCCGCCGATTGTTGTAGTACTGCACCCAGTCCATCGTCGGACCTCTCCACTTTGGACGCTCGGTCCCGATATGAATTTACCGTGTCGGCAGTGTCGTTCAAGTTTTGTTCGTCTCGATCGTTTCCTCGACCGTTACTTGAATACTTGTCCCATTCGGAATCAAACTGCCGTAGGACTGTTTCGAAAGAATCCTCGCTTACGTTTGTTTCTTTGTCGACGCCACTCCCGACGGATGAGTTTCTCTCTTCCGTCGTACGGGGAGGATCTTCTTCATTATTGCACGTCGTTGTTTCAGTCTCATCTCCGACTACCGCAAAAGAACTTGAAGAACTCTGCTGGTGCAGCAACTCTTTCCTCTCTGCAGAAGAATGCTGGCTCGCTTCTCGCGACAGATCCCCCGTGCTGCTCCCGACCGAGTCTCTTTCGGGAACGTCGTGGTAGACGGGTTTCACCAACTTCTTCCTCCTCCTGGTGCAGAGATCGATCACATCTTGTTTGTAAACTGCAAAGAAATATAACAAACATTGCTTATTAAAAATCATTAGTTCTATGTATCAAGTATGACTACAATACAATTTTTTGGGCTTTATCTATTTACAAAAAAAAACGATTCCTTTTTTTTTCTTCTATAAGACAGATTTTCACCTTAACACACCTTCTTGGTTTCTGAGTTTACCTCCGAATTACAATCTTTATTATTAAACCGCCAACTGTGTAGAAGTTAAGTGTGCTTCATTGTAAACTATCGTACACCTTCTCCTTATCAATATACACATAAATAATGTCAGGCCTTTAAGGAGGATTTCTTCTGGGGTGGTGCGTTTACTGAAGACGTGGACCTTTTCATTGAACACCATCATGGAGGAGAGGGTCGACTTTGGTATAACTCCACCTTCCCAACCCCTCCCCCACCTCAACCCAAATTACATGGTTTGTCCAAGCTGGTTGAAAACATGCAATCTCTCTAAAATGCTCTTAAATGCACATATCCCCTGCAAATAAAGTTATAAGTAGCTTATTTTCTCTCATAAGGTATCCTATTTCCTAACAGATTTGAGCACTGAGTGTTCCACGTAGCTGAAAAAAAAAATGCCCCCTAACCTAGAATTGACAGGACATGTATGACAATGTTAAACAACTTGGTCTCCAGATTTTGTATGCAACAGTTGTCTAATCATCTCTGCTATGAAAGTTTGCAATGTACTACATCTTGAGTGTTATATTACAGACCATTAAAGCAAAAACCTCCAATTCTGTAGCTCCTCTTTAAGCATGTACTTATTAATGGCTAGAGAAAATTATGGTACAAATTCATTTTGGACGTCTATAGCTGCTTTGGACATACTCATCCATACAACTGGACTGGACCTCTTTACAGTAACCTATTAATGTCCATCAGGTTACATACATACTGACTGGTTTGCCGTCGTAACCAAGGTATCATTTAACCATTGTTTTTGCAGCCTGCATGTCTTTATAAAACCAGCCAAGAAGTTTCTTTTATTCCATCACTGCCATCTGTGTTACTACAGTAGCTATCTCTTGTTCTCGAAATGTTGTATAAATCAGTAAAGCATCATTCTATTTAAATATCTTCTATTGGTCTGAAAAGAAATACCTGTCAGAGTTCATGAAGGCTGTTAAACAACATTTTGGGACGCTAAATACAGTCATTGCAAATTATTTGTCTGACTCTGGATGACTTGTTAATGATGTTAAGGGAAGAAATGGTATTGAAATCATTTCTTCTTTTCTTTAATACCTGTACAATCCTGGGAGACATATATACATATACTATCCAACATTGGGTTCAGCTCGGGAGCCTGGTCCACTGCGACCCTGAAAAATTACAATAGAAGGAAAAGAAAAAACAATGAGGAAAGTTTTGCCAATGCCTGCCATTATCATAATATTTGGAGATTAAGCCCCGAGTTTGTTTACACATAACCAAATTAAATACTTCCTTCCTACTTTGGTCAATGTTCGTACCTAAAGTCCTTCTTCTCTTGCCTTTAAATGAGGTTCCTTCCTGCAGAAGAAGTATAGAAACTTTCCACCCCGCTGGTTAGTATGTTAAAATAGTCTCCACAGTTACCCATTTCTTCACTACTGTGCAAAAACTATTTACTAACTCTAGTGAAGTTGTATTAAACCATTCATGTATATTGGCTTGGAGGGGGGGTTATTGTACAATGCTAAGCATGCACATGTGCGAGTGTTAGAATTCTAATGGATTAGAACTTACACTTCACAGTCAGGGGCTATATATATTTTATGTAAAGCTCATTTTAGATTTAATGATTTGGAAGACAATTTCAGAAAGCCTGGTGGTCTCCTGCAGCCAGGGCTAGAAATCAATATCTCCCAGATGTTAGGTTACCTCTCAGATGTTAGGTTACCACACAGATGTTAGGTTACCTCACAGATGTTAGGTTATCTCCCAGATGTTAGGTTACCTCCCAGATGTTAGGTTACCTC
>KN883874.1:4245-18679 GCA_000934455.1 Apostichopus parvimensis
ACCAGCCAAGAATCCTATCACAGCCTCTTATTTCAATTTTAATGGACAACCAATTTCAGGGGAGGGGGATTTCTCCTTCTGGCATATTGAGTCTTGTAAAATGATGTATACCGGTGCTGTGACCGAGTGAATAAAGGCGGTGGCATTTGAAGCAATGAGGCTTAGCAATCGGAAGGTTCTGGGTGCGATTACCGGCCAGGTCATAGTAAGGTGGGTTTTTCATCCAAGAGCAATCTATGGTTTTCCCATCCGAAATGACTCTAAATTGAAAAGATTCCAAATTTGAGTTAAACTGGTGAATTGGAAGCCACCCGATGTGTCAGTTGTAATCCATAAGCCCTTGCGGGTTTCTCCCACATCTGTGATCGATTAAGCATCGTACAGATGACTGCTGATTATTATTATTAGTAGTATTATAAATTAAAAAGTTGTGCCTTGTTTGGCAAACATACTGTACTTTGTCAGTCCTACCAGAACAGACTGAGTTAATTTCATTTTCTTTTACTTTGTCACAACATGTACATTTACATGTATGGAAGATAGACACAGTATGTATGTTAGGATACATGTAGTACATTGTTATAGCCTAGAAGGAATTGATTCAAAAACACTTTATAGGCTTGTCTATTATGTCCAGTAAGTCACTGCCTGTATAACACAGTATATAAATGTAAACCAGAATACAAAAATGTAAGGTTTTGATGACTTCATTACACTAGACTTTTGCTTGTTCACCAGAAATAGCTGTTATAATATAAACGTTGGCAAAACACACCTCTACCAAACATAGTTATGTAGATACTCAATGTGATGCATCCACAAACCAAGTATGAGAAGTATCCACAATTTCTACCTTGAGATATTCAGAGTTTGACCTCAGGTGACCTAAAATGACCTTTGACCTAAATACCAAACAACATCATTCCTGTACTCAATATGGCAAATTCATATATCATGTATGAGAGGTATCCATTATTTCTACTGTACCATGAGATATCATGTTTAAATGGTTCTCATAGTTTGACTGAACATTGGTGACCAAAACAAACACAACGTATCAAAAATATTCATACTGCCATGAGACATCGTGTTGACAAGGTTTTCAGCATTTGACCTGTAATGACCTTTGACCTTCACCAAAAACAATTGGTTTCTTCCACTCAATATGACACATTTACATACCGAGTATGAAAAGTATGATCCATTATTCTTATTTGGAGATATGTTTACCCAAGCTAGTCGTCACACATACATACATACACACACACACTGACACACACCATCATGACTGCATTGGTTCCGATTCTTATCGAAACCAAAAGACTAGCAATAACTAAACAAAAAAGAAGCAAAACAGACAATGCTTCCGTAAGACGATTAGGAAATATCTCGATGTAGTCAGTAACTTCCATGGTAGAAATTTCTTAGTTTTGTGCTAAATGATGAAACAGTGCTCCTACACATTGTACTGTAATGTCTTGTAATGAATTGCAGGCAGAATACGCACAAATTCTTAGACAACTTTTTGGCGATATTTGAACAAAAATGTGATCTAGTGAAGGTTTTGTTGAATTACATGTAAAGGCAGAGACCTACAGTACAGTATGGGTGACAATGTTATGTGACAATTAGACACATTTACAAGGTTTGATTTTAAAGCATCAACAAAACCCAAGCATTACCTCTACGTAGCTTATAATCTGACAGAGATCAACGTGAAAAGCAATTTTCTAAACAATTAAGAGAAATCTTTCGCCATTTGGGAGATATTTTAGTTTAATACTGTAGTCACATCTCCCCGAGCTGTCGTACGGTAAATCTCTGATCATGTCAAAGTGCCACTAGGAAATATGAAACCTTGTACTTTCCCTGTAGAATTTCTTTTCGAAATTACAAGGTAAAATGGTAAATGTTTATCAATTATAATCAATGCCACCATAACGATAACGCAAGGAGCTCGTAGCCTCAATGTACTTTAGATTCAGCAGTTCCAGAACCCATTTAGTGGTGGGGTTTCTATCTTCTTTAGAGGAGCCATCTTTAATGGCCAGTACTTGATATTAAAGCTGAAGATTTCATGACATTTTTCAGTCACGTAGTTGACGTTACTCTTTTAATATGTATTTTATGTACAAATTATACAATGAAACCTGGCAGAGTACTATATGTTCTGTTGGTAAGGCTGACTGTACAAAAATTCATTTGATAAATTGTGAACCCCCCCCCACCCCCATCGTGGGACATTGCCAAATTCAAAATGTAATTTAGTTAATAACATCATACTCCTCATCTCTCAAAGTGTTCTCTTGTCCTTTCCTTTTCGTTTGGTTTCTTCTTCCTCTTGTCTTTTTCCTTCTTTTTTTTCCTTTTTTTTTGTAGAGCTGTTTTTGCTGATACAATGTGTATCTTTCATTCCTTCTACTTGGAAGTTCTATACAGCTAACCTGGGAGAGGTTAAATGGATCATGTACTCTAAGAATGCCTTCCTCTGTACAAGTAACCATCCACTCTGATAGGCAGGTCAAAATGTTGACATGAGCAGCTTACTAATTCAGTTTTGCCACATTATGGTAGAGCCATAAATTAAGACCTTTAAATAGAAAAAGATTTGGAACCTGAAAAAAAAAAAAGTAATGATAATAATAATTAGAATAATAATCTGTTTATTCTGGTAGTTAAGTACTGTACTTCTGCCAAATTCGCATTGGGCTTAAAAGTTTCAATCTGTGGGAAGCCAAAAAAAAAGGATGGTTATTAACTTGCAAATTAATTACATTAACAGCAACTTACAGGTTGTATTAACTAAAATACTTAACATCTGTTACTGCTTGTCACTTTCCCTTTGGTTTTGGAAAACATTATTGGTGACATAAATTTCCGATAATTCGATTTAAGGACTTTTGTGTCTGATATACTAAACATCTCAATTTCCTCTCATTTTTTTTCTTTTCTTTTTTTGGGGCGGGGGAGGGGGGGGGGCACTGGTTCTGCATTGACTGTCTTTTTCGTGCAGCTGTTGCTGGAAGAACAGTACTACATTGTTTACTCATAAGTCTCATTGTCAAAGTCGACTGAAGATCATTCTATGTCGCTCTTGTCACACCTGGTATGTGCAGCATGGTATTTTAACATAATGTGTATTGTTTGAATATGAGATACGCTGATCACCTGTGATTATAAGTTATTGTGTAGCTCCGTGGAGTATAAAACCCCCCTGGTTTTTTCTTTGTGGTATAATCATGGCATATTATATCATTTGTATTTGAAGTCCCAGTCAGTAGTGTACATAATGCCAGTGATTTCTGTGATTCATAAGGAGTCTATGCCCATTAAAGTAAGTTGATTTTGTGGTTAAAATACCTTTGACATGGTAACAGTCACAAGACTGACTACAATACCAAGTGAATAATCATCGTAGTGTGATCAGCTGTGACCAACTGAAAGGGGATGGTTCCTACACAATCGGCTTTCAAAGGAACAGTAAAATATTAAAGGGCATTCATTTATTTATATCAGAGCTCAAACATGGTTGATAGGTGATATCACCTACTAGTATAGTGAAGAAACCAAATTTTCTAGTCAAATTCAATCAATCCAAATGAAATGACGGGATCATGTCCCATTAGTCGCCGGTTGTCTTTGGACTATACCATTGGAAAATACTGTAGGTTGGCGTGGAGTTTAACATTGATGGTTAAAGGTTGACACAGATTAGGGATAATAATTAATAATATTTAAATAATATAAATTCGCTAAATTCAAGTAGATTAGGAATGTGAATTGTCGTTTTCAAAATAAGTTGAGAATGTCAATACAACGTCTGGTGTACGGTTGTAGACAAAGCGCAGAACACCCCCTACGTAATAGTGGAATATTCCGACAGGCGACTGGGACATGATCCGAAACCTTGTAGTACATACAGTACTGTACGTATAATATTTGAATATGATATGTACGTACATAGCTCACTATCTTATCTGATAGGAAAGCAACTTACTGCATGTATATTTGAAGATTTTGGGTGTGAACAAAGCCTGGTACTGAATTAGTTTAGAACCTGTTTACAAAATTTTACAGTTTGCTGTACGTAATTGTTAACTGTAAATATTGTGAGAAATTGAAGAAAATGACTGGTATTATCCTCCAAGTGGAAGATAAAATGATAGGACATCTCTGCAATCATGATAGATTGAAGAGGCACAGGAAGTGGAAGGTGATCAGGAACTGGATCAGCGGGGCAGGTCGTGCTAGAAACATTAAATTTTCGTAACTTGTAAACAAACTGCTTTACTCAGTAGTCAAAATATTGGTAAGCCGCTCTTATAGAAGGCCTAAAGTGGTCTTAAATTGGCTCAAGTGACCCAACTTGTTCACACCAAGTGTAATAACGAATCTGACAAATTAGGTAGATTGGAGAGATATATATGTAGGGAAGAGATACTGTAGGTCAGTCAAGTTGTCTGTGAATTAACCCAACTAGAATGTTTTTAAGTCTCCACCAAAAAGTTGAAGTATGTGTGACCTGTGCAGTAAGATATGAAAATGGCCCTTCACCAAGAAGAAACTAGAACATATATACATAAATAAAAAAACCACCAAAAGAAGCAACACCAGAAAGAAAACTTGAGTAGGGGGGATGGGGGAAGGAGGGTATGCAGACATCTCCCCCGGGGGTCATTGCCAAATTTTGTCTTACCCACAGATCCATTTGATCATCTGCAGTCTTGATATCGGACCCGTGAAAACTGGGCTCCCCTTTATTGTTTGGGCTGCTGCTCTTACAATCTTTGCATAATTTCTAAATTGTCCAACATTCAAGGAGCCTTCAAGTTACAAGACCAGTCAGAAGCAGCATGTTATTTATATTCTGAGCTTTGCATGTATACCACATACAGTATGGTGTGTACTTTGTAATTTCACTGTGCTACCCTGCATAGTTACAGAGCTCTTTGTATACATGTATGTAGTATTTAGGATGCCACTTTAATATCGAAACAGGACCTGCTCATCAGCTCACATGACTAGATGCTGTTGGTATTGTGGTTGTGAAATGTAATGGGGCAGTTGTGTTGTCAATTGGCTGAGTACTGTTGGGCATACTGTATACTGTAGCTGCACTGTGTTCAATACACAGAGGCACAGTAAATACAAGCACAGTCTGAACATGTGTTTTATAAATAAGACAGAGTTCAAAACATACTAGATAATTTACTTCATACTTCTCTTCCATTTCTTCAGTTGATAACTAGTAAATTTATTAGGCTTACAAAAAAAAACAAAAAAAAACAATACAAGTTCTGTAACACTTAGCCCTGTCTCCCTTGCCCTCTCCCCATCATGATCCAGTTGTTAGGTGATGTTTCATTTTCTGGGGGGGGGGGTTGGGGGAGAAGGGGGGTTTAGGAAGTAATTCATTCTGTTGAACCTATACTGTAATCCACAAAATTGGCCCCCTAAAAGGACATTTCATTTTAGGTACATATATACCTACTACAGGTTTCCAAATTTATAGTATACAAATAAAAACAAACAAAATTAGATTTTGTTTTTGGGAGGGTGAATTTTCTCTATTAACTAGATAAAACAGTTGATAACTTGCCCAATTATGATCAGCCCAGTGGGTTTTTATTTTGCTAACAGATGGGGGAGGATGGTGGGGGGGGGAGGGGAAGGGAGGTATCCAATTACAATATATGTTAACAGTAAATATTACAACACTTTGTTCAATCATGATGTAATGGTGTAAAAAATTGGGAACATCGACATGATGCAAATTTGCAGTTTCTAAAGTTTGTGATAATCGATCCTGCTGTAATTGAATGACGTTTAATTTTACTTTTAAAATACTATATGACACTTGGTGGAAGGGGAAATGAAAATAATAATTAAAAAAACCCAAACGAAAACATGCTGACACATGCAATATGGAAGTAAGAGTTTAATATTTTACTGTACGTCACATTCATGGTCTAAGAAGCTTTTACCATTACAGTAGGCTGCCTGATATACTGTATGCCCTAAGCTGTTAGGCCACGCTTACGAAATGTCTACCATCCATCGGTCTTCGCCCACACATATAGAGGAGTGTGACGAGAGTGGTTTCAATAATCGCTGCACTGACAGAAAAGGTGGCAATAAAATGATGTATTATCACATAACTGTAGTACTAAGTACTACATTATACACAAAGAATTGAGTGACAATGCAACTTTCAGCTGTCCTGTACAAGGAAGTGAGTTAGAATTAGGTTGTGAAGAACCTCAGCAAAACCAAAAGAGTGGTCCAAGTACAGTTATGATGCAGTATTTTTAATGTATTTCCACACCGGAAGCGTGTGCAGTATACTCCTGTCCTGTATTCTGATCTACTTTATGCGCACATAAAAAATCTTAATTTTGTAATACATTACTAGACTATACTAACTTGTGCAAGTTTCCGGCACAATTACGTACTGTACTGTAAGGTACCGTACAGTACAGAACCATACTGTATGGTACAGTACTGTACAGTACTGTACTGGGCGAGAGTGCACACTAAAAAACAGCCCCCAAAACTCCCTTCCCTACAAGAAAAGGATACTTATCAGGCTGGAAAAGATTGTTGGAAGTCTCAAGTCCAGAACTCCTATAAGGAACTTCTAGCGTAATAATCCAAGGTATCCGGGCGAATTTCGACGAAACTTTTTCCCAATACGAAAAACGTGTAAGACACTTTTGAATGGTAGAATTAGAAAGAGGTCACTGGGGGTCAGTGAGGGTGCACAGTGTTAAAAGATTACCAGGGCATACTAGACACGGTAGACAAGGTTGTGGGGAGACAGGTAAGCGGGTCACTCGTAAATATATAAACCAGTAAGTTTTATAATGTACAGTACTGTACCGTAACATACTGTACAGTACTACAGTGTACGGTACCGTACACTGTACAGTACTTAACTGTAAGGTACCATACAGTACAGTACCCTACTGTAGAGTGTACTGTACCGTACAGTACAGTACTGAACTGTACAGTGTACTGTACGGTACCGTACACTGTACAGTACTGAATTGTAAGGTACAGTACAGTACAGTACCATACTGTACAGTGTAATGCACGGTACGGTACCGTACAGTACTGAACTGTAAGGTACTGTACGGTACACTACTTCGGCTTACAGTACACTGTACAGTACCATAAGTTTACAGTGTACAGTATGGTACAATTATTTCCAGGCAACTCTGACTGTTGGTTGCCAGCCTAGATCTTGTAGCATACTGTACATTTTAACCTCAGGCTTTGATTAACATATAATAGTGGACAGGTCTGTATCAGTGCTCTTCTCAGAAATTCTCTTTCAGAGGAATTTTTATTATTTTATTCTTTTAGTTATTTTGTAGCCATCTGCAGATTTGTTCTCACTTTATACACAAGACAATAAACAATAGATATCATTACGGAGGGCGCTTGCAAACTCGTAGGAAACGAAACCCATCAATCGGCATCGTAGAGGACCATTTATGGTACCTTGTATTCACCATGGCAACGAGATCAATGGTAATTGACGGGCATTTGATGGAGAGGTACGGTATATCCTAGAGATTGCCATGGAATACCTCAGATGACTTTTAACTGTATAGTACTGTACATGGTACTACTGTACATGTGCAGCCTTCATGTCCTATGACATCATCATCATCGGTGACTTGTCAATTTAAGAGGTTCATTTCATTTCATTTGTCATAGATGTGAGTGGGATATTGAAGTAAATATGTAAGACATATTATCGCTACCAGTGCTCCATGAAAGTCATTTGGTTTCTTTCTTTCTTCAATCAAGAAGATTCTAAGATTTAAGAGAGTCATCCAGACAAGTTCTCTCCCACCTTTAATAATGTCAAGATTAAAATAAATGCAGCCAGAGAACAAATATACAGTAGCAGGGGGCTGTAGAAGCATTTTATTGAGGTGCTTAAATCCCAAGGTGACCATTTTGCCAAGTACTTAATATCTAAGGAAACATTTCATTACGACCTTTTCAAATTGAGTAACAAGACCTTTGAAATGCAATGAAGCATTGCCAAACACTACTTTGCAACATGTGTGTGAAACATTTATTGTACTAAAATTTAGTATTTGTACAGTGACTACACATGTTAATGTTCACTGCTTCTTGCATGCAATGCGTCGCTTCTTGGTCATCAGACGTGACCAACATCAGATAGGAGTAAATAACGAATAAATAATAGCAAATTTAATAACCACAATAACAAAGTGGCTGATGAATGGAAAAATCAAACATACTGTTATTTATAAGCAACAATTTCTGGACTGTACTACTGTAGTGGTAGCCTGCGATTTTCTCTCGAAATCCCCTCCGTGCCAACTGGGGTTTGATCCCTGCTTACGAAGTATGCAAGGTGAACTGTGGTATCCTACTGCCCTAACCCCCCCCCCCCCATCTCCCAGCAATGACATGGCTACAGTATGTAGGGATCGCTACCAACTAAAAGCTGGATCTTGTTGTTACGTTTGTAATCCAGAGATCACTGGTTCAAATTCTAGCCAATGACACCTTCTGCCTCTTTTCCACCATGCACTTGCTATTTTACCAGTAGCAGAGGTACTGTACTTGCAAATGACTGTTGTTTTCTTTTTCTTCTTATGTCATAACTAACAGTGGATTGACAATTGAGTTGATTGATTTCCCTGAAACCTTTGGCCTAAGATGCATTATTAAACACGGTTGGATGACGACGCTACAGTACACTTGGAGCACTTGTTTATTTCAGCAAGAACAACAGGCAAATATCTGCGATTAATGATTCACTCTTTGGCAAATTTGATTTGCCGTGATAGACTTCCATGAATTGTATGAGGTACAGACTGTTTACTGTTCTGTACTTCTGTGTACTGTTGAGTGTTTTAAATTCACCTGTACTATCTATGTGGAGGCGGTTCACAGCTAATTTCGAAAAGGTAAATAGTTTACCAGCTTCTGGTTATAGTGTTTGTAATTGAACCATAAACCGGGGCTGTATAGAAATTTACTGCGCTCTTCTGTTACCTGTCTCGACTATCCTATCACATCTTCCCATCTACTGTATCTAGCCTAATAACTGGCTAACATTTTAGCGCTGTGCCCACCCCCTCCCCCCTCCTCTTGACCCTCCTCCAGGGGTCACCGCCATTCGCAAAGTTTAGAAGCCTATTCCGGGGATGTTCTTGTTTCATTGGAAAATCATGTTTTTTTCGGATGTTTCCCGAGTGTTTGGATTTCAACATCTGGAAGATAAGTTCCTTGAAACACTTTCCGAAGCGCTGCATAAGTAGAATTCAGAGCCATGGGCAAAGCAAACTCTTTGAGGGCATTGAGTGAAAAATTGTCTGGCTTTCATTTCAATTATTTATAGGCATTTATCTAGGCACCACAGAAATATTTTAACTTTTCAAAATGGCGCAGGCTTAGTCAGGCCTGCCTGCTTTGCTTGTACAATTTGTCAACATCCGAGCAATGTTGCCAGGGAAACCTTTGGGCTTTTACTATTTATAGATAACTTAGCAGATTACTGTCACGTGACACAAGCCACAGATTTAATGAGGGTTGGGTTTGCAGCTTTCTTAGAAAACGTTTTCAGCTAATAGAAATAGCATAATTATTTACTGAACAGTTTGCTTAATCCAAATGCTTTATTGATTACAGAACTTTGTTCTCTGAATCAAGTTTTCTTTCCTAAATACAGTTCACTTAGAGTTTCTTTATTGTTTAATGTGAAACGATTGGACCGGTTGCATAGAAGTTCAGAAGGAATAAACTTTGGTGACCTTTTTCAGCGATTGCTCCAAGCAATTGCAGTATTTAAATTGTACTCTATTGTTTTCATACATATACATATCCTTTGTATCAATATAATTCCAACATCAGGTAGTTGGTTCAAAAGTTCATGAAACTGGTTATGGTTTCACTCTATTGTTTAACATATTTTGCCATATTTAACATTACAGCGAAGTATTGCTTAGAGTTCAAATGTTTGTGTACATAGATAGCAGTGTTGAAGGCAATGGTTTTGTCTTAACTATAAAATGCTATGGCATATCTGTGTACAAAAAGATAATCTCTTGTACACATATAGCAAGTTTTCCATAATTTGGAATAGCATCCTGCGATGCAATATCTGGTCAGATAAATATTATTGTATATTGCCCGACAGTAATTAATTGTTTGTGCGATGTCTGAAATAACATAATTCAATCCATATCAGATTCATGCGTTCTATATGAACGTATTATTATTGCAGCACTTGATGATATTTCAGATGATTTTTTCAGATGATATTTCAGTGTGCAGGAAGGTGAAATTTACCGTTAACAAGTCTGTTAGACCGATCTTAATTAACGAACAAAAAATGGTCTTATTTAACCCCCTCCCTCCCCAGACCAGTTACCAGGAATTCTGAGTTGAAGGAGTACCAACAATTTAAGGCGGTGCATAATAGTTAAGTGTCCTTTTGCTTACAGTGCAACTTCTGTGTACACATGGTGGTACAGATGGGGAAGGGGAGGGGGGGGGGAGTTGGTCATTGCAGGAGTATGCATGTGGAGCACACCCCCCGTGCCCAATTGGTCTGGCCCTATACAGTAGGCCTGCCATCCTCACACTCAATCCTGGAATACGAAAGAAAAGGGTTAAACATGGTTACATGAATCTAAATATAGGTCATGATGATACCATAGTATGGTATAATCTGAAAATGTCTATTTAAAGCTAAAAATATAAATTTACAAAAAACAAAAAATAAATAAAAAAAAAATAAATAAATAAATCAGGTTTTAAAGTATTTTCCTTGCTTCCTCGCTTACCTGTCTCCTCACAACCTTAGCACCACATTCTACGGTGCCTAGAATGTCCTGGTAACCTTTGTTGACAGAAGAAATTATGAAATCTTGCAACCAGCTACGTATCTATTTACCAATGGTAATAACATGATTGCATCCAGGGAAGTACACGGTCAGGGTAATACTATGTCCATGGTTTTGCAGAGCTTTTTGCTGTGTTCACCCATCAAATTTGACAAAATTGAATTTTGATGGAAATCTCTTATGCAAGGAACTTAACCTGCCCAGGGTAGAATTTAGTCTAGGTTTTTTTTTGGTTCTTTTTTTCTGGTACTTGGACTGACCTAGATTTCCACGACAGATCATGCTGTTAAGACCCAAGATCCACTGAGACCTTTGTACTACTCTACAGGTTCAAAACTACCTTTAATTTTGACAAAATTGACACAGATATAAGAGGTGGTGGATATTCATTGTGCAACAGTGCATTTGTTAATGGCATTCTGACCTTGATGATATCAATTTTTGTTGTTGAAAAACTGACAAAAGAAGGTAGAAATATGAACCCTGAAAGGTGTTTTAGGAGGCATGCATGAGATCTATGTGAGATGTACAGAGAGCAGTAAGGATCGGTATTGTACACATGTATGCATTATATCTTACCTCAGTGCCTCCATATGAGTGGTATATAATAATTAAATAATTAATATAATTTTATTATTTAAAGTCTTGTTTAGGGCCAAGGCCCTCTCACACGACTTTTATAACTTAACCCTGGTCATTGGTAACTTGTCACACCTACTGTACACACCAAAGTGTGCACAATTTAATCAATCTCTCCTGGGGCACCACAGTGCACCACAACCACAACCACCATAGGGTGCAGCCACAAACCGGGCGCACACAGCTATATTTACAAGTTACCTCGCAATCCCCCATTTATACATCTGGGTAAAGAGAGGCAATGGAGATAATGCGCCTTGCCCAAGGACACAACGTAATGATCTGGCCAGGGCTCAAACCTGTAATCCTTAGATCACAAGTCCACTGCCTTAAAACCACTTGACTATATCATTTTATTCAATTCAGTGTGTACATAGAGCAACCCTTATTCATGATGATCAGGTCTAAAACACAGCTGAAACCAGTAAAAAAAATAAGGATGGTTTGTAATAATGGAATTTGTCACCATATGGAATTGTGCTTTGTTACGTCATGAATGCTAGAGGAAGAGGTAATGGGGGTTACCCTGGAGGAGGTTCAAGGGGGGGGGGGGTGGGGGCAGCATAGTGCTAAAATATGTAGTGGTGAATAGGTTAGGTAGATGGGAAAGTGCAATAGTAGCATCAAGATAGGTAAGGATCTGACATAGCTTGAAAATACCCAGACCAGGGAGTTTCGGGGTCAAAGGTCTCTCCACTGAAGTTTGTTGAGTGTGGTATAGAGAACAAGATGATAATTGCTTCCACATCAGATTGGTGGTTTAAGGTTCCTTTTCAACTACTGTACCTGTCTCCCCCCCCCCCTCCCCCATAGTAACACACTTCGGTTCCATATATACCTACTGTTGTACTGAGGCCTAGTATAAAGATTCTTAGTTGAAATCAAGTTGAATGACCGAGGTCTAAGTCTAACACATGTGTTAACAGGTTCCACATCTGTATATATGCAGTCATACCTGTGGTTTCATTAACACAGAGAATTGCTTTACCACATGAGAAAAAGCAGAATGACTTCCCTTTGTTATTAAACCTTATATAGTCCAATGGTAAATACAAAGAGGGTCTTCTCATACCCCTTGCTGCACACCCCTCTGAGTTTGTGGCTGGGTAGGAGTGGTTTTATATGATTTTTTTTCTTCCTTCTTCTGGACAGTAAACTTGCTCATAGGATATTGAACTCACAGGCATTGGCTGTAGTAAACTGTACCGTTTGAACTGGCCATAATTCAAAGACGACTCACTGCTAGTCCTTATTAAAAGATTATGCTGATTTTTTTCCACTGGTAAAAAAAAAACACCTTTTGATGCCAAAATATGTCCCTTAATACTTTAATGGGTAGTTTAGAGATTAGCAGAAAAGAGGTTGATAGATTATATCTGGCTTTTGGTTTACATTTGCTAAATGCAGCTGTCAAACTAAAAAAAAAAATTGTTGACCATGTCAGCAAATAGACTATACAATTTATGTAAATTAGTTTCACGGTTTCTGTTTCAATTAAAGTTGATCTTCGAGTAGCAATTACTCTCCATTCTATCAGAGGTCCAACGGGTAAACAGTGTTTAGAATGATGTTCAGCTTGGATTCCCTAGGTCACGAATATAAAATAAATTATGTACGGAGTCGTCTTGAATTCTACCGAAAATTGATAGGAGTGAAAAACCTTTTCTGAGAATGAATGGTAAAAGGTGATACACACGTCTGTATGCAAGATAAAATGCATTGTTTTGCTGATGGAATTGCAACTTCTGATGGGATATACAGTATGGCACTTAACCCAGGTTACAATTTAATCCTAACTGTCATAATTTAGGGCAGTGAATAATTGAGTGTACATATTTTGTGTACCAGATAAATTGTTCCCTTTGAAAGGAAATATTGAATATTCTTAAGTTAATGCACTTATGGTAAAAAAAATGATCAATTTTTGTAGTGGCAGTCTTATTGGGTATATGAAAAAATCTCCATAATTTTTCATCGCCACAGTCCTCTTTCGGGGGGTTTTTCATCCTATGATTCAGGAGAAGGGAATTTTTGAACTAAACAACACTAAACAATTCCTTTTACAAGTGTAGTTTTAGTCTCTGCTGTTGCACATTGTTAACTTATTTGGGAGTTCTCATTATCAAATGTTACAAAGGGAGAGCCTTTTTCAACTTTGCTAAAAACCTGAACAACTTTTGAAAAGCACTTCAATGCCCTGGATGTTCCAGCTCAGAAGAAAAAAAAAAAAAAAAAAAAAAAAAAAAAAAAAAGTGAAGGGTTACCTTTTGTGTACAAATAGTATATAGGGATACAATGGGATTAGATAACACTTCCATCCTTTTGTCAAATTGTTGCACTACAGTAAGGGAGTTTAAGTTGATGGCTTTATAACTGGTAGTACCCTCAACAGTGGTTCTGCTATATAAAGCAAATCTTGTTTTAATATCAAAGAATTTAACCTTGCATGTGGTAAGCTTAAAAGTTTGGTCTGTATGTTGAACAACTCTACTGATTTTACAATAGGGGGTTTAAAAGTTTCCCCTTTTGTGTCCACTTAAAGGGGATTTCAAGGTTCAAAGGAATTGTTCCCAAATCTTCCCTTGGAAGTTTCAGTGGAAGTAATGGGATTATATTGCTTAATTGTCAAATTTGATTTTCAAGTACTACTAACTGTGTACTGTGAGTATGATCATCACTGACACCAACACTGGGCATCATCTCCCAAATAATGCAGCCCACAGATTGAGGAAGTACAGTAAACCATGGTCTGTATGTCGCTTCTCGGCCTTTTGGCTAAGATCATGTGTAGTATCTGTTCCCTTTCGAGGGGAATGGTGATGCACACCTGACGATGATCACACAGTCACAATCCCGATGCAAGGCGACTGGGGTTGAGAGCGGATCAGTCGTTCGGTAGT
>KN883874.1:21226-35651 GCA_000934455.1 Apostichopus parvimensis
TTCGATATGGGTGCAACACTCTGCTCTGCTCACTTTAAAGGCAATTAAGTTGAAAATGTGGAACATTGATTAAAATAACATTAAGATTAAGTATGGCCGGGGGAACATGTCGCCTTTTCAATGACCTGACCTCAGAAAAATAAATTTTAATAAGGGTCCCATAAACGGCCACTAATTATGTAGCCGGCATAATATATTATTAGGTTTGGGAAAATTACAAGTGGCACCTTCCCATGAGGGTAGGGCAGGTTTACTCTGAGATCGTGGGGACAACTTGAAAAGGGGGAACACTCACATAAAAATAAACATATAGAGGCAAAGTGGTGTGTTTACTAGATGCACATGGACTTTGTATTAAATTCAATGGGGTTACTTTAAAAACTTAAAGAAAACTGTAAAATTATATAAATGGGTGTAACTTACAAGTTACACCCATTATATACACCCCAGATCTTTCCTGCTACCTACTACCAACTCTTATTACACTTCCCAGGCAGGCAACTACTTACTTAAACAACATGAATTGGCCTCCCCCCCCCACCCCCCAAAAAAAAGAAGGAAAACAAAGGGCAATGTTTTTAATATATCCTCCCATAACTCTTAATTTGTCACGGTATGTTAATTTTTTTCAGCTGGTCTGTATCTATGTGAAAATTTGCTTCCTTCTCCTAAAAGAATTCTTGTTGATTGCATGACGTTTCGTGGCATCACCAGTTCTGCATACATACTAATAATAAGTTGAAACTAACAATTTTTGGAAAGGTGTTTCCTCGATTCCATTTGTGGATAACTTTCTGGAAGCAGGAATTAAAAAAAAGAAAAAGAGGTTACATGACCTCATTAACTCGCAAGCTGCTAAAGATGCTAGATAGTTGGAATATTTGAGTATTGGTAAGTAGTCATAATTACCGACCTGGGAAAAAACAAAACAATGAAATCTGGCAATTTTCCAAACACATGCAATGACCACAATTCAGCCTAGTACCCTGAAAGGAGCCCTCTCTTAGTAGACCTACCTTGGTATATCCTAACAGTAAATTTGTCTTTTTATTGTGTCATTAACCTGTCTCCTCACAACATTAGCCCTCTGGCTATAGCCATTTCTAGAGTGAATCGGTAACCTTCAACTTTTAAACACTGTACTGTACACCCTTAACCACATCTTTCCACCGGTCAATCTACCGGTCAATCTACTGGTCAATATAGCCTGCCGCACTCTACAACCTTAATTTTTTTATCCATTGTTACAGTATCTACTGTACTTCATTGGTTGCCGATGGAGACAACTTTTCAGTGCCCACCCCGGGTCAGGAGTTCGTAGATAACTACTAACTCTTAGCTAATGGCATTCATTCTATAGCAAAATGTTTGGAAGATAGCATTTAGTTTCCCCAGGAATTTTTCAGAGTGGAGAATATTATGTTAAGTTGGGAATGAAAACGCCCCTAGCTGCCGTACAGACTTAGCTGCGAGTGACATCAACCTTGCTCTGTTTCGTTTACCGTGTTTAGGTTCCCCGACATTATAAACTCAAAATACACATGTATGCAGGCGGGATATCCAGGACAGCTATATATTCTTTTTTGTCCCGTTTCCTTCCTTGTATATCGGAAACAATTTTTTTTTTTTCCATTTTCAAAAGGTCGTGAGAAAGGTTGAAATTGAATTTCCTGCACGGTTTATTCACTTTGTGGAAACATTTGTTTCCTTGTTATCTCTCTTCTGTTTCCGTTTGACGAACCATTACAATGTTTGGGACTCTTTCCTCGCATCCGTTTTGCATTCAAACGATTTCCTATATGTATTCAGCCCAATGGCTCGTCCGCAGAGAGAGCGCTGCGTGCATCAAGCTGATAGCCGTACAGGATGTCTTTAAGCGTCTCTCGTTCAAGTAAAAGCCCGGGACAGTTTCGTTTAACAATGTTAGGACTTGGAGGAAGCACTGCAATTAGTGGTTGTTCAGTATATAGTGATGGAAAGGAAGGGTGAGGTCAAGAAAAGGGGGTAAGCGGAGAAGGGGATAGCAAATGATGGATTAAGAGTTTGCATTTATTGTCAGGAAACGATTTCTCAAACCATTCATCTTTAACCATATTTTGAGTTATATTGTACATGTATAGTAGTAAAACTATTGATACATGTGTAGTATCTGTTCCCTTTCGAGGGCAATGGTGATGCACACCTGACGATGATCACTCAGTCACAGTCCTGATGCAAGGGGACTGGGGTTGAGAGCGGATCAGTCGTTTGGTAGTTTGGTTTTCGTGCCCAGGTTCTTTCCTGGGCGACTTTTGCTTAAAAAATATAGTCAAACTATTGATACATTCCCAGAGGTTGTAACCATTAAAAAGCTGCATTTTGTGTTGAATTTGGTCACAATCTGATTGGGTGGCATACAGTTTATATCACGCTGTTAAGAAGAAAGCCAAGGTGACCTACTTAGTACTTACGATAGAATCATAAGTACTGCAACTTTCAGAGGTAGGTAGTTCATAACGGACCAACAATATCAATTAAGTTTACCAATGATGACATAATAACACATTGCAGTACATTTTGTGGGACGTACACTAAACATTATATGTGTTTTAGGGCAATATGCTGCTATTAAGTAGAACAACTAATCAAGGATAACACCTTTGATTGTTTGATGGGTCATATCCGATCAGTTGCGATTTAGGACTCACAAATTATCCGCAACTTGCTGTTGAATGTTGGTGCCCTTCCCCTCCCTCAGAAATCTCCCTATGTGGCACTAACCAACCACTACCATATATATGCTGTTTCAGTTGATCTGCTGTAAGTGCCCCCTCGCCATATCCATAATGGTTTCGTCCATTTTAACCAGGACTTTTTAATCAAAAGTCTGAGAATATGCTTCGTCAAAATGTCGGAAGTATTATAAGAAAGAATGCAAAAATGAGGCTTCAACATCAATTGCGGCACTGCACTCAGTCAGGACTTCACCACCAGCAGAATGACTAACTGCTCAAGAAGGCAACCCCCCCATGAAGATAATGACGGCTCCCTGGTGTGGTTTGGAAAGTTTCTAGCTTCCAACTTTATAGAGTACAAAGGAAGTAGGATGTTCTGAAGAGATTTCCATCTTGTCTGCTGAAGTAAAAGAGGTCCTTTGATTAGGAAATCAAGTTAGCCTCAAGATTGTGGTCATGGGCATGAATGGCTTCCAATAGCTACTGTGCCTTTACAATCTGAATGGAAACTATGCATTCAAATCCTATGAATCACTTGAAAGGAGAAGGAGCCGTTTGAATTTTATTGCAACTTCTTCCAAACCTGATGAGTATCACATATATACTCCAGATGAGATTATAACAGTGAGACCACCATACCTTCCCCATCCCATCCCATCCATCCCTCCCTCCCTCCTCTCTCCTCTTAAGAAGTGAAAGCTGTTGAGGAAGTTATGAATGAATTGGACTTGATCTGATCGTAAACATTATCATCTCCTTGTCTCCTCATAAGAAGGATTTTCTACATCTTGAAATAAAAGCAAGAATCACTCAGAAAAAATTTTGAAAGACCGTTCAACATTTTTACTTGTTTTGTTAACCTTAATTTGGTGAGACAATTTCTAGTAAGACTTTTTTTATATTTTTATATGTATTTGATTTTGGGTAGCTTTTTGTAAAAAAAAAAAATTCTAGCCGTTTGAACCCAAAACTACTACTAACCAATACTGTACCTCTGGAGACAAACTTGCAGCAATTCATGACATACAGTATGTCTAGACTATCCAGCTATCAAAGCCCAGTGAACTTGGCCTGTGTTTGGGTAAACTTTGTATCATTGTGTTTGAAAACCAACTGAAGGTACTCTTGCTTGGAAATGAAACAGTTTCCCCACTTGAAGTTCCTGCAGAACTTAATCATAACAGCTCGGTTCCGTCTTCGGTGAGTTTTTATCTCTGAACGAACGAACGCTCAACTTTCAGGAATAGTTCATCGTTATTTTAGTCAATGAAGTGGGCAAAATTGACTGTGACTTAGGGATGTATAGAACTTAGTTGGTTTATTCTTAGAACAAATTAAAAAAAAAAAAAAACTACTCTGGGTGACACTGCATGTTGTCTGGGAGTTATTTATAGATTAATCAGCACCCATGGAAAGGAAACATTGTGATCATTTTATTGACTTATGCATCCAGCTGGTAATATAGAGCGCGTAAACTTATTGTCTTGTAAATGCTGTTATAGTAAATGGTACATACTTGACGCAGGACAAGCATCTATATGCCACTTTGGTCGTGTGTCTATGCCTTGCACCATTTGGTATTTAATATTGTTTGGTATGTGGGTGCCACTGTTTGTATGCATGGCCAGGGTATATGCCAGTATTTGGTGCAACCACCGTTTTCAATGGGAATCATTCTTTCTTTTTTGGTGTTGATTTAAAGCTATAGTACTAGTACTAGTTGTACCACTACTCTTAATGCTTACATGCCACTGTTTATAACTGTGATATGTATGCCACAGTTTGTAGACCAGCTGTGCATTTCACAGTTTGCATATTACGTATGGACTATGCCAGTCTTACATGTGTTTGCACTATATAGATGCTGCATGGATCTGCTTTGTACAGTTCTTTATGCCACTGTTTTGTACTCAGTTTGGTTGCCACAGGTTTTGTATGCAAATTGTCACAGTTTTGTTCCTGGGTGGACTACTATGCATATATGCCACTGTTTAATGCACATGTACAGTATGATAGTACATATACTGTCAATTGTCAAAATCCAAGAAAGTGACTATGTACAAACAATTATACATATTAACATAGCTATGTACACATTTTGCATCACGTACAGTTGCCTGTATTCGTTTTCACCAGGAGGGCCGAAATTTGTACTCTTACTCAAACTTTGTGGTATTTTGGAAATCTGCTATCGATTGCGGTGCTTGCTTTAAAGTACACACTTGACACTGATTTCTACTTGTGTTAGTATTCGAGTTGTTGCACTCAAGCTGTTGCACTCAAGCTGCTGTACTCATGCTACAAGTAAAACCACCAACTGAGAGACAACAGGCTTGCAATGGTCAGTTGGAAAATTGTAGGAAATGTAATCGCGATACGACTCCATTGAAAGATCTTGCCAAAAATCTTCTTTGCTCGGCCACATTTCTTTATAACTTCCTACACAGTTTTCTGATGGTTGTTAATTACATAAAGAGTAAAAATTAGCTAGTAGCCTAGATATTTGTTAATGTGCACTTAAATGAAATAAAATTAATGTGCAAGCAAATATAATAAAATCAAATTAATGCTCACTGAAATAAAATAAAATAAACTTAATTTGCACTAAAAAAAAAAAAAAAATCAAAATAATGCTCACTTAGATAAAATAAAATAAAATTAATGTGTACTAAGGTTTGATAAATAAAATTGTAAACTTTTATGTGAAGAATTGCAACCTGTTTTATTAACTAAAGCTGTTATATAAACTAAAGCTGTCAAAAGAAAGGGTTGATGAAAACTTTCTAAATCTATAACAAAGTCACATGATGTTGGCATTTGAAAGCAATAGACTTGTTTAATAAGGAATCTGTTTAAGATTCTAATAATTCAAACTAGGTCATTAGCCTCTTAGCTCTTCCATTCATGTTTTGTTAGTTTCTATAGACTTATAGACTGTGTTATGAATAGATCTGTTGCATAGCAGTGGACACACTCAACTCTATTGAATTGCTTAGTAAGCTGATAAGCTACCAAACTCTTTTGTGGAAGCTGTTCCAGGCCTCATGTTTTTCCTTTCTTGGAATTAGTTCCCTAAATTTTCAGTTTGCCTGTTGAAAAAGCAGCAAGCTGGCTTTGAAGGAGGCTGACCTTTGTATCTTTCACATATCTGATCAGTGACAGAGATCTGTTACTAGAATAGACTCTTGTATTAGCCAAGTCTGGAAAGAATCAAACAAGTGTGACCAAAAGCTGTGATTGAGCAATATGCTAGGGTTTCTGCTGGTATCTATGGGCCAATATTTCCATAGAGAAGGAAAAGAACAGCAAGTGCTGTAAAAGTTAAAAAGGTGGCCGGACCCTTTTTATCAATAAAGGGTAGTAGTTTAAATGTCAACAAGAAATTCTGAAGAGTTGATTTCTGCTAATATTTCGTAAAGCCATCATCATCATCATCGTTGACCATCATTTCAGTTATTGGCTTCATCGGATTAGAAGTTTCTCAATCAAAAGTTCAGTTTGAATCGAGGTAGAAGTTTTGAAAGATTTGGATTTACCTGGATGATACCGTAGTTTCTTGAACAGGGAAATGTGGATTTTACTTTCCTTTATAAATGTGGATCAAGGGGATTTGTGTTGGATTCCCATCCTTCCCCTTCTCCCCCTTCTCCCCCTTCTCCCCCTTCTCCCCCTTCTCCCCCTTCTCCCCTTCTCCCCTTCTCCCCTTCTCCCCTCCTCCCCCTTTCCCCTCTTGCCCCTTCTTCCCTCCTCCCCCTCCCCTCCTCCCCCTTGTCCCTCTTCTCCCCTCCTCCTCCCCTCCTCCTCCCCCTCTCCCTCCCCCCAAAAATAAAGATCTATTTATTTCCTAAGTTCTTAGAAAAAGATCTCTCAAGTAGAATGTGAATTTCAACTGTTTAATTAGTAATATACATAGAACTTTATGGAAATAATGAAGGGGAAACAAAATAGTGTCATGAACAATTGGGAAACTGATTCCTGAATCCTGTTTGCTCTTGATAATATAAATGTATAGTTACTGACGACTTATTACAACATAGCCTTTCTTTCATAGCTATTTTATATAGCTTAGTAATATATGTTAAACTGGCCAGCATGTTGCCAGTCATTGTTTGGTGACTACCTGCTTGGCATTCCTAACATAACTTACCAGATCTTTAACTGTGTAGGCAGTGCAGGTGATACAAAGGTCATGGGTTTGGTCCCGCCTCTCTGTCAGTGAGGTAATAACAGCTAATGACAACAACAGGTTGCAGTGGAAGAAGGATCAATTTGTTTTACTTATCTTCTAGGGTTAATTCTAGAAGTGGGTCTCTGACATGTATGTATGCAGTTTGTCTAACATACCAATTACAGAACTAGGGTAGCTCTACAAAGTTAGCAGGGAGGGGAAAACCTTGCTGAATTACCTACAGTGTAACAACATGTTTCCTTTAAGTTCTGCCAATTAACAGCTAACAGCTAATTGATGAAGGGAATAATCATCACTGTTTAGGTGAAGAAGAAGAAGAATCCCATCTCAATTTCTCGTTCCTAACTACGAGATATAGTTTGATTGAATCATATTTTGACGGGGTGAACCATTGCTTTCTCGTGGTGTTAATAAAATTGTTCATTGTGTGTACTGTAGCCTTGTATTGCGAACACTGGTTAGAGATCTACACTGTTTCAAGAAAATCCTTCCCCAATTTGGCGATTTTCTAATGTGGTTTTGAATATAAGAAGACTAAATAAAAAAGATGTAGGAAATATTCATTGCTTTTATAAAGTGACTTGCCACCAGTAGTATGCATGACTTAGACAGGATAATGGGGATTGACATTGATTTGAAGAAGTAATAATAATAATGATAATAATAAATATAATGATAATAATGATAGTAATATATTTATATATATCGCGCTTCAGTATGAGAAGATATCCCTCATTCGCACATGACATGTATTCAGCTGTATATATTTAAGCAATTAATATCTCATTCGTATATATCAGCGATTAATTTTCTTTCAAACGTGCAATCGTAGAAGAGCCGGATTTAAAAATGTAGGAGAAAAGAGTGTTCCTACGGTAAGAGTACGTTATATGTTTAACACATATTAATTATTTAACCGGTGCTGTGGATTACCGGTGCTGTGGCCGAGTGGATAAAGGCGGTGGCATTTGAAGCAATGAGGCTTAGCAATCGGGAGGTTCGGGGTTCAATTCCCGGCCGGGTCATAGTAAGGTGGGTTTTTCATCCAAGAGCAATCTACGGTGTTCCCATCTGAAATGACTTTCTAAATTGAAAAAAAAATCCAAATTTGAGTTAAAATGTTGAATTGGAAGCCACCCGACGTGTAAGTTGTAATCCATATAAGCCCTTGCGGGTTTCTCCCACATTTGTGTTCGCTTAAGCGTCGTAAAAATAACTGCTGATTATTATTATATACGTTCCACTATATAAAGTCATTACTCATATCTGACAGCATGAAAAGATCGCGTGTGTAAAAATCTGTATTCCATTTCACGCACAGTTAGACTTGTGAAGAAATTGCCAACAAAGAGATGATCAAACAGTTCTCTGAAAACGGAATTTCTAAACGCTTGTCTAGTTTTATTGGATTCATTTGTTTATTTAGTTCAAACTTTTGCTCTAGGTCAACAGATTGTTAACTGCTGAATCATGGCAAGCTTAGAATGGAAATTTGTAGAGAGATCCCTGTCTGTTTAACAATATTATTGACAATTGGTTTGCAAAATTGGATTGTATTGTGGCAAAAATACCTGCAGTTAACTTCCTTTGAAATTCTAACTGGTCTAATCCGTGGCTTCTGAGTACAGGTCTCTGAATTAGAAATGGATTTCAGTCTGTCCTTTGTACCCACAAATTCTGAGCATGACAAAAATGTGTGAAGGAACAACTTTCCCAAATAAAAGCAAAAAAAATAAAGAAAAATGTATGTATTTTTTTTGTGTGTGGTTTTTTGCCAAATATGGATGTCCATAGGAATGTCAGAGGGCTGATAGTTTGTCAAAGTGTCACAAAGTGGAGATGAATCCTTTTTATTCCACTTCCCCCTCCCCTCCCCCTCCCCCTCCCCTCCCCTGGGGATCCATTCATAATTTTATTTGAAAGTATTGTATAGTATAGCTTGTACAGATTCCCCCAACCCCCCTCACCATTCCCCCACCCCCCCTCACCGCTGGTTTGATCTCTGGGTACTTAACGCAACGACAACTCTGTGCTCCGATTAACGTGAGAATAGCTTCTCACATGTTTTTTTTTGTAAAACAGTACAGCACAGAACAGTACTTGACTGTCATGGGTAAGGATGGCGAAAGCCTCCAGATGTTACAGATATATCAATAACATTACACCAAATTTAACACTTTCCTCTGAAAGAGGAGTCAGTTTTTGTTGTAATCTGTATCCTGTAAATTGTGGGCATGGACAAATAGTTCATTACAAGGGGCTTTCAGTTTGGTCACCAACTTTCCATAAATTTAATCAAAAATTACAGTACAAAGAATTTAGAAACCAAGGAAACCTTGCTGAAGTAATTTTTTTCATTAAGTTATATAAATGAAGTACTGCATAATTAATGATCCTAGATGTCTTTGTTTTCGTGGCTCCTATAGTTTTCCATTTTGTATTTTTTTTTTCATAATCTATCTTTTGTTCAAGTTTGATTTGTTTGTGCAGCGTCGGCAGTTTATTCGGTACTGAATTATAAATCACACGTGTGTGTAATATGTGTGCAAGTTTTGCAGGGGGTGGGGGTGGGGGAACATCATTAGGGGGAACATCAACATGTTGTACATACCAGAGATAGTTTGAACATCAGTACAAACTGATTTTGTAACTATTTTTATAACTTTTGTAACAAAGGGCCTGATCAGATTAACCCCATTCCCTTCCCACTCCTCTCCCCTCACCACCTCTTCAACATGTTACATCACTCTTTTTCTCCCTATATGACTTGCAATTTTGATTGCAGGGAGGGCAATTACCCCACAAGAGAATTGTTCAGCCTTCGAACCTATTATTATCATGTTCTTCCTTATTAGTGACTTTTGAATGAAGATATTCATTGATGTTAAATTATGATCAAAATCTGCATTGTCAGCAGGAATAATGATAGATCGGACTTTTAAACAGCACTTCCTCTTCGCCCTCACAGCCTGATTCTTTATGGAAGGAAACACAGCTAGACACACCTTTAGAATCAACATGGCATCAGCCACAGAATTCAGTTAGTAAAAGCAAAAGAATGAGATTTTAGAAGTAGATAGTAAATAAAGAATGCGATTGTTTGGGCGGTCACCATGGACACAGTACAACTGTTAATGGATCAGGGGTGTGATAGGTGCTGAAAAGTGGAAACCAAAACTGTCTGTCACAGTAAGAGCAGATCAAAGGCCTAACTGACATGGTTATATCATGAACTGTTAATATGATCCAAATGGTGGTTTGTTGATTAAACAAATATAAATTGATCAGTGGTATTACTAATGGCATGCATGTATGGTAGACCTTATATATATAGCCTGTTTCTATAAAACCTATCAATCCTCCATCCTCGCATACTCTTACAGTGACAATTTACAATTTAAGGATACTCCCTTCCCCTAGTGCTGGCCCGCCTTCCCTACCCCCCAACTTCCCTTCTGGTTTATTGGTAGGGAACCAACGGTGCCTATTCTTAAGCGGTCTGATTTGGAAGGGTGAAAGGCAGGGGGGGGTGGGGGGTTGGGATCATATCACTGCACATGCACACTGTGCAGACGATCATCCACAGATTAATTTAAGGTTTCCTCATCGCCCCTTCCCATCCCCTCCCCAAACTCTCTTCCCAATAACTTCTAATATTGTTTGCTTTAAATATGGTTTTTGAGAATGAATTTATTCATATATCTACACACATATATGCATCTTCTATGCCTAGAAATTGGTAACATTCCTGCACTGTGCCCCCCCCCCCCTCCCAGTGACCCTTTCTAAGGTTGCTGCCCTCTTCCTTTGGAATCTACCATTGGGGTATTTTCTCATTTATAAATTTGTTAAATTTGCCAGTTATATTACAAAAAGCACTTTCTTTTTTCTCCTTGCAGGACCAAAATCAGCGTTCTTAACCCTTTCATCGCAAAACCATCAGCAAACTTAAACTTGCCATGAAGGTAAGACATCCTTTGTTTATTACTCATACTGGTAGTCTATCCTGTCTGTCATTTTGAATTTCCCATGTGTCCCACCCGCCCCACCCTTGTCACATTACTCAACAGCTTGCTGGCGTGTCCGACTGAAGCTTCGGGTCACCGCATGTTGTAAAATGTGCAGAAGTAGAAGCTCGCAGAGGAATTCAGGGGAACTAGTGGGTTGTGGTGGGTTTTAATTGTGGGAAAGTGGGTTTTAATTGTGGGAAAGTGGGTTTTAATTGAGTGGGGTTTTTGCCCCACTTATTTGAACACTTAGTCGTAGCAGCCATATCATGTACACATTCAGCATCTGTCCCAGGTGGTCTCACAGGTCCCCTTCAGAGTTCCATTTGCTTCTTCTACCCTGACCCCCACCCCCCCACCTACCCCTTTCCCCCGCCAATATATCAGTGAACATTCTGAACCTCAAACGTAATTTACAGACCGTCTGAACGGAGAACTTGGCATCATTTTTAAAAATGTGATCTTTCATATATATCTTTTCATATATATCTGGTTTGTTAGTTAAATGTCACTATAATTCTACCTAACATATCGAATCTCTTAAAGATCAATCAACATGTAGAGATGACATTTCATAGTTTTTGAATTAGATTACACCGAGAATAAGCTACACTAAAATAGCCCACGCATTTGGCAAACATGAGCCAATTATTGGGTTAAAAATAGAACGTCGACTCACTACTGTACATTATTGTTAATTTGACATCACTCGGGATGGCAAACCAGGTCTCTGAAAGTAAACCTACTGAGGGAGTACGTTATTACAAATTAAAAACTTCTGAGAACCATGGAGGGCAAAAAAACCAAAGGAAAACTCTGCTCTTAAGAGCCCAATGCAAACAAAGGTATCAAAATATGTATTAATAAACTTCACCAATATGAAAATGTTCAGCAATGTTATTATTATTATTATTATTATGATAATTTTTTTTTATAACCCCCCAAAAAATTGTGATTATTGATACAGTATTTGCATGTTACTCTCTCATATGAACAGAAATGTGTTTGTTGGGGAGGTTGTTCATCAGTTTCTTGTATCACAAGGACCGATGGTGATGGTCGGTTAACCTGGGTTTGTGCCTCTCAGATGGTCTAATTCAACTAGAATCAAAATCAAGACTTGTATATTGGATTCCACAAGACAACTTTCAGCAATAATTGCTGATTGCCTTGTGAATGCAGTTGGTCATGTACACAATGATAAGCAGTGTGTACTCCAACAAAAGAAGAGAGAGTGGACAACTACACAGCTACAGGCCTGTAACCAGACCGTGTAGATCACTATGTTCTCCCCCTCCCCCACCCCCTCCCCCCCCCTCTCCCCCACCCCCTCCCCCATCACCATCTGAGCCACCCATCACGTGCACAAACATTTTCCCAATTTACCCAGGACGTAAGTGTTGTACTCCTGCAGAAATTGTTGGTGCCCCGCCAGCTCAGAATTCCTACATGGTATAGGTTGATCCCTGTGCCCTTTACCTGTCTGCACACAATACTTGCACTCTACAGTAGTTCGATCATGCTTCAAAGCTAACATGTAAGAGGTCTTTCAGTAGTATATCCCTCTTTCGAATGGAGCTATTAAACATATTTGGGTACTAATTGGATATGTCCAGAAGGTGTTTCCCCCCCCCCCTTCCCGGCCACCCTCCCTTCCCACCACTCTCTCTATATTGTTTAAGGAGCATTTTCAGATTGTGAAATAAGGCCGACGGTTCGTTCCATTTCAAGGCAGAGCCACGCAGTAAATATTTTGAGTAATATTTCTCTTCCAAATCTAAGGCATGAGGTTGCTGACATGCTTGTACAATTTGCAATATGTAGGACAGTGTTGTGAATAAAGAACAGCAAGCAGCCTATGTTCAAATTTGAATGATTTTTGGGTTGTGATTAGATCTTTTACTGAATATAACACGGTCAGACAACAGGGAATGGTTTTCAATCACAGGCCCATGTGACCTGTGAAACTGTTGGTGATTGGTCCAGTCAGTGAGGCTCTCCAAGCCTGGCCCCAAAGCCAACACAGGGGCGAAGTCATATGGTTTCTTACAGTAGTGTTTAGTTCAGCAGGCAGTCTCTGAATGCAGATCGTAAAGTTACCATGAGTTGATCGCTAGAAATATATACAATATCGTTCTGAATTATTGAAGAGGAGATATTTTGGAACCCCATTTTGCCAAGATTTTGAGTCAGAATTATTGTTTAAAAGCAACTCAGCTTAGGTTTTCTAAAATCGCTTTCTTCGTTCGCCCCAAACCTCACTTGTGGAACATTGAACTGGCCCTGCGCGTCTGCACAGAGGTTCAGCTGGTGTGTTTGAAAGCTGATTGTGTTGCTTAGATGCAGACATAGATCTGATTACGCACATCATGAGGAGGGCGGATGTGACAGCGCCCTCACTGGAGAAAAGCTGGAGAGTTCCAATCAGCTACAACATTGCTAATGTATCTAAATATGACTGAATCAAACAAAAAGAATTTAAATGTGACAATAGAACCAATTGTGATAAGAGTGGTTGTGATAATATTTCATGATAGGTAGGAGGTGGGGGGGGGGGGTTAAGGGGGTGCCAGTGGGGGTGCAAGGGAATGATGTTTCTTTGAACTTCAAAAAGTGTCCTGTTGTGTACCGTTAGTTCTACTGGGTGGAAGGTCTACAAGCTGGGATGTCTCTCTCCATTGCTTCGTCACATCTATTATTACATTTCTGGGAGTCATTTACAGTCAAGTTGCAGTATCTAAAGTTACTCCTTGACAACCTTCATCCTGTATTCTTTGAAAAGGTTCTCCCTCAACCCTCCTCCTTCCCCCCTCCCCCTCGCTTTGGCTGTAGTCACTTAAGTAATAGTAGTTTACTGCAGTATGATGCTGGGTTTTTAGTCTCTGTTTCCTGGCATCACTCATCAGCTCGTTTCTCTTGATTAGCACTTCCCTTAATATGAAGAGGTCATTAATGGCTTCATGCTAGAGCTACCGCAGAGATTCAATTACTACCTTAAGACCTCCCCTCAAAAAAAATCAGGTTACAGCAAAACTGAAAGCGAAATGAAGAACGAAAGAAATGTGAGGATGTGGGCGGAGGGTTGGCTTGCATAGAACAGTAAGGGGATGTTCCAGTTTAATAAAGGTCAATTGACAGCAGAAAATAATATTCCAACCGAGAAGATTGAAGACGGGGGGGGGGGGAAGCTAATTCCTCTGCCCACCCCCGCCCCCTTTATACCCCTCCTCTCCTCTACCCTCACCTCATCCCTCACTCTTCTTATTACTCCATACTCTTCCCCTCACCTCCATTCTACTCTCTCTTTTCGACCTCTCCTATACTGTATTGTCTCATCACTACTTTGTAACCCTCTGCCACAGCCCCCCCCCCACCCCCATCTGGATCTCACTGTGCCATCTAAACTATAATCTTATCCCCACAACTGTTCTTCTTCCCTTCTGGCCATTCATCTTCTACCATTCCGCAGAATCCCACCCCCCTCCCCAGGCCACCCTGTTCCTTGTTCTTCCCCT
>KN883874.1:66555-81558 GCA_000934455.1 Apostichopus parvimensis
TATATCACCCTTACGTACGAGTAAAATACCAAACTCATTCTAAATAAAATTTATATTGACTCATATCGATTACATTTGAACATCACCTTTTTGATGACGTAAATATTGGGACATTTATAGATGCTTCTATTGTCTATAGTACGGCTACGTTTTCAAGATGATTCCATATGACTACTACAAATTAAACTAAATTGGACACTTGTTGCAATGTGTGTCAATACAGTGGCTTAACATCTCGAGAATGTATGTTGCAGTTAAAAACGACACGTAAAAATGCATACAAAGCATCTCTACAATAGCTGCAGGTTACCCTGTTGTTCATATACTAGTCGGGCGGAAACTTGATAGTTACCAGTTAATTGCATCATTTGGAGGAGAAAACGATATTTTCACGCGTTATGTTCGACCTTAAACGGTCTCCATGAAGTCTGCTTTTGCGCTCCTTTGTTCTCAATGAACAGGTATTTAACTCCCTTCATGAACAATGGTTCTTTTGTTGTATCTCACGGGTAAACATTGCTGTTCTTCATGCAAGTGTCGGTATCTATTCAATTGTGATTTTCTTTTGTTGTCTCCACAGTAGCATAGTTTATATAATTCTCTTAATATAACGGATTCAATTGTTGTACATGCTCTTCCTGGAAAGTGCAGGCGTTTAAACTCTCTTCATGATGTGTTCAGTATTGCTTTCTTTTGTTCTTCCTGAAAGTGCAGGTGTTTAACACTTTGCCTCTGTTCGTGAAGTTTTCAGTTGTTATTTTCTTTTGTTCTTTCTGCAAGTACAGGTATTTTACTTTCTTCAATGAATCTTCAATTGTTTTATTGTTGTTCCTGCAAATACCGTTGTTCAAGTCTCCTCATAAAATACTCAATTGTTCTTTCCCTTTGATCTTTCTGCAGGTATCAATTTGTCTTTCATTAGTGATCATTATCAAACGTCTACTTTGATGCCAGGGGAAGCGCCATTTGTCACGATGCAATACCACGAGTTGGACCAAAGAATGGTACGCCCAACTCTGACCAGACAGGGTGCCATAGTTCAGCCCCCATTAAGGCCCACTCCTCAGTCCATGCCGTCATCCTCGCATCCATTGCAGGTTGGCAGTCCGACACCAGGCAACTTAACGAACACTCCGGTCCAGCCCGTCTGGAATACACGTAAGTATATTCTATAGTATTATATCTAATGTGGGTGTGTGTTGGTATAAAGGAGATGCCCCCATGTACAGAATATGCTCAGAGTGACGTCTTAAGCTCACAAACAAAGAACCAGCCCTTATTTGGATACAATTAATGCTGGGACTCGATATGATTCGCGAAGAAATACAAAAAACATTCCTAGTATTTCGACTAGACGATGTATGCTGTTTTTCTGTGGACACTTAAAGTGTGGCCTCTTAAAATTGAATTTGTTGTTGTTTACCAATTCGAACACTCTAAAGATGAGGCGTTACCGGCGGGCCGTGAGATTGTCGTTGATTAAAAATTGCAGTGACGCAATAGTTATATCATTAACAATAACAAGTTATCGACACTTCAAATAGCTATCAATTGTCGGTATATTACCGTAACGATATGACAGCGTCCTCTGTTGAGTTTGGGCGTGGCTGGAGAGCTCCATTGTCACATTATTGTCAAAGCAGATGCTTTACCACGAAAAAGCCATTTTACTTTGGCTTGTAAATTATATCTGGTTGAATTTTGTAATTGCCAAGAGCCTTACGTTCAACCCTATACATATTATTCCTCAGCAGATGTATACGCACATATCGTAGTCTCATTTGCACGTACAACTTGAAACCCACTGTTTCCTCATCAACCTAGTGATAAAGCTGACTGTCACACTAGATGGTCGAGAACGTTCGTTATCACTTGCAAATTTGTTGAGAAGTGTATGGGGCGTTGTGTAACAGAACAGCGGCCATCAGTATTGGCTAACACTGTCAGCATGCAAATGTTGCTAACAGGTTTCATAAGGATTTTCCCGAAGGTTCTGACCTTCGAGATTTGACCAGACGCCGAGGAGTGTCTAATGATAAAAGGATGTGACTAATATTAGTATTGGCGGGTGGACATTAATGACCATTATTGCATATCTCGCCTATTTGAGGTCATTACTGTTTGATGTCTAAGTAATGTAGCGCAACCATCTGAGTTTTAAGGTTGTATTGGATATGTCTTTAACTGCAGCCCGGCTTCCACTTCCAGATTGGGCATACAAGCCAGAGAGCAGTCCTGGGAGCAGACAGATTCAGTTATGGCATTTCATACTAGAACTGCTGGGGAAAGAAGAATACCGTGACGTCATCACCTGGCAGGGAGATTACGGGGAGTTTTTGATCAAAGATCCGGATGAACTTGCCCGGCTCTGGGGAATACGAAAGTGTAAACCACATATGAACTACGATAAGCTGAGCAGAGCGCTAAGGTGAGATCATTGGTTCACCTATCATTGGCCAATATCGTATATAAAGATATCAGATGACCTGGGAAAAATATGCAACTAAACCCCCCTTTGAAGTCATCACTTTCCTTAAATATATCATAGAAATGATTATACATTATTCTTTATCCCAATTTCCATGGGCCTCAAATTCATCCAAGTCAACCTTTAGGCTGTCCAATGGACAACCATATTACTCACAGTATGAAATCACTGTAGTCATACTTTCACTCATGCATTCATTGGTATCGGACAACCAACTCCGTTGCAAGAACAGCTTGGCAACTGGTTGACAAACTACTTTGCAAACTTATCTTAAAGAGACATCTTTGACATGGTTCAGTGGTGAGGAATGCACCATTGGGGAGCTGCGGAGTTGCCCTTTTCTAAAGCTGTGATAAGTCGTAAGGTATTATTCTCCATATGTTTCTCTCTTTCTGTTTTGCAGGTATTACTATAACAAGAGGATCTTGCACAAGACTAAAGGAAAGAGGTTTACATACAAGTTTAACTTCAATAAATTAGTATTAGTCAATTATCCAGGATCTGACTTGAAATTTGTTCCGTCTGTAAACCAAACAGCCAGTCGATACGTCAGGCCAACGGAAGCTAATGAACCTGGATTTGAGGAAGGCCCTACCACGCCTAACAATTTCTTAAAGCGCAAACCAGGACTGTCTGAATGCAACAGTGACTCACAAGAATCAATCGACAAAGAGGAAAAGTATAAAGACAGAGGACGCTCACATAGTTCAGGGGATGTCCATTCTCTGGCACACTTCCAAAGTATAACCAGTCAGGGGAACCTGGCCGCTCCTTCTCACACTATCATTAAGGCTGAGGAGCCTTCCTCTCCATTCACAGCTCCCATGAACTTCATTGGACAAGCCTTCCAGGTGATGAGGCCAACGCCTCATTTCATATCTCAGTCTTTACCAGCCAGCCCTTATCTGATTTCTCCTCTAGCAAGTCCTTCCCCCGCGCAGATGAGCCCCTTGTACTCCGCCCCGGGACACGGATCAAGGTTTACCTATAACCCTGCTGAAATACAGGCCCGACTGGAACATGAGCGGGTGGCGAAATTGCGTGCCTCTGAGGGCACAAGAATCTTTCCAACGTACGTTCCTCTATCCCCTGGAACTATCTTCAGGCAACAAACTGATAATGAAACCCGTTTCAGGACGCTCGAACTTGCCAATTCTAGACAAACTACGTCACCGGAAGGGGATAGGAAAATACGAATGCCGGAATTGCCAGTTAGATCACAACTTTACCAGAGGAGGGTAGCCAGAAGGCTGTCCTCTACAGAGGAGAGTAAGGAATCTCAGAAACAGTCAGCAACAGACAATTCCGAGATTTGCCACGAGAGGGGTGAGGAGATGGAAGAACATGTCAAGACAGAGTGGATGGAGAAGGACAGATCAAGTAGAACTGAGAGTAATGATGATGCAAGTAAGACAGAGGATGAATATGATGATGACGACGACGATGCAGATGAAATTATTGAGGTGGTTGATGAACCACAAAATATTAACCAGAGGACAGAAATGAGAAATTCTCCAGGAATGTCGGAGGACAAGCCTCCCCCTCCTACACTCCATAAGCAACCTCTTATTGTTTTAACATCACAGAATAGTAGCATTTCGTCATCCAGTATAGACGAACAAAGCACTGAGAAGGAGGCTTTATTAAACGGCACCAAAATCGGTGACATGAACAGTAACTTGAAAGCTACTCTCACCCCTTCCAACTGTGAGAGTAGGTCGCAAGAGGACCTTCTTTCCACGGACTTAACACCCTCGTCTCACGTTGGTCCCTTCAAGCTTCGTTTCAAGCGGAAATGGAATGCAGACTCGTCGAGGCCGCCATCTTTTATCGAAAACGAGGTCGCTAAATCACCCAAGTTGTTCTTAGATTCATCGCCATCCTCGCATTCGCTGCCGTGTACCCCCACGCAACGGGTGTCAAGTTACGGAACCATCTTCCGTTTCCCTACGCCTCCAGAGTCTATCCCCAGTGTATCGAGCTCCCCTTGTGCGGAACAAAGCCTACAGCGATTTAGGGATTATTATTTCGATACGGATAGCCCGACCTCGAAGAGTAGCACGTCCAGTTCCGATCGTCGTGGGAGCAAGGAGCGAATATTAAGCATAGAGAATCTGATCGCAGCCGACTCCAAGACGACCCCGGAGACGGCTGATGGGGAGATTGAGATGACGGAAAGTAAAGCCAGCCTGGATTGACCAAGTGTCTTGGAGCATAAGATATTTAATTGCGGATTTATTGTAAGAGAGTGTAGTGGTCATGAATCCATTCTTCTTTGGACCAGGGTGTGACATATCTTGCCCCCCCCCCCATTCCTGTTATTTGTAAAGGTGTTGCATGTTTGCGTATGTTTAGCCTTCATGCTTGTGTTCTTGCGAATTCTGCAATCGGTTGATAACTTATGTCTCGCAACAGTCTAGTTCCGTGTTGTTACCCAACACTATCTGTTTGCACTGCACTTTGATGAATCAATGTTCAAATATAATTATACTTATAATAATAATAATAATAATAAGAAGAAGAATACGTAGAGTACAAAAGAGAGGAATGTACTACACCACTAGAAAGATAATCGCAAGGAATCTTGGTTGTGCCTCTCGATTCAGTGAACAGAATGACAGGGAAGGAAGGTTGTGCCTCCGGATTCAAAGAACAGAATGACAGTTATGGGAAGTTGTACCAGATCAGTCTTTGGGAGAAAATCAACTTATGGGAGCCACTAAAATTATAGCTACATGTCTTTCTCGGGTGTGAAGGTTTTGCTTTAACTTAAAGTGAATCCTACCGAAACAACTAGCTTAAACTATCTTACCAATTTGTTGAGGAGATTCATTTCGTGAAACTTTGAAAACTCACAACATTTGTTGTGGTTGGTATGCTGGTATGAAGTTGTGATAGATGAAATAATCACACAGTGGATCGAAAATGAGCAAAAGACGTCGACATATACTGTAGGTGTGGCGAGCACCTAAGCCCTCGTCCCCCCCCCCCCTCTACCCTCGTCACTTTACACCGAGAGATTATCGAGTTAACAAGAAGTAGGTTCCCTTCGAAGGGACGTTACGTCACACCTGAACTTTGGTATCCATCATATTAATGGACCCTTTTTATGATCAAATATTAATAAGATAAAATACAGGACGAGGTAGATACCTAGCATCTGTGCATTTTCATGAACCTTCGGATTTTTTTCATAAGACAAATTCATGAATATTCACAAAGCATGACAAATTGCTTTATTTACATATATACAACAACAAAAAGATTATAAAAAAAAAGCTGTCGTAGGTCAAAAAATCGATTCACATCATGTGAACTTGAAAAACAAGCTTTCATAAAGTTGTTTAATGAATGCGAAATATGCAAACTACTGGCCATAAATTCTTCCCCATGCACGAAATTTTTAACAATTCATAAAACAATGGCTGATATAAAGGGCATAAATATTCATGAACAAGACTAATTGTTTTGTGATTTCCCGATAAGCTCAAAACTGGGAGAAAAAATAAATTAGGATGCAAAAGTGACTGCAGCTGGTTTGTTTGAATTCAGAATGGATGAGAGATGACAGTCACTTTTGCGTTGACGAGTTTTTACCGCCTTTTGATTGCATAAATACGTTATGATTAATTTTACGGTAATTTAAAATGATAGAACTTGATTGAGTTTGTCAGCCGGACATTGTTATTTGCCTAGCTTGCCAATGCGTTTGTTTTGTTTTGGTTCCAGTGCAGTTTCCCCTCTCGAACTTTTTCTATTACTTTGGTATATTCTATGAAGGTTTTATGTTACTTTGAAGTTTCTTTCAACAAGGTTGAGTTTTATCTATGCTCTATGTTGATGATAATTGCAACGTGTGATTTTTCTTTAAGGTTTCAACAAAAAAGTCTTTTTTTTTTGATAAGTGAATCCACCAGGATGACGCAAGCTCAACAGATTTGATGCCATGAGGCGAATTTTGTCTACGGTTCACGGTGTTGCTTCTTTTAAGCAGACTACCTTGTTTCAGATGTGGCTTGGCGCCCAAAATAAGGAACAAAAACCATAAGGGTTAACTCTTGTGTTTAATATTTCATCTCTCTAAGAAGAAATATTATTTACCAAGGCTTGTTGTGTCGAACAGTAGGCGTAATCCTTGAGATTAGCTGTAATATCCGTAGTCGATTGGTTTGCATACTTTCAGTTATTTCTGGCTTAACTGTTTCTAACTCAACGATGTAGGGGTAGTTATTTGAAATGTTATCGATTCCTGAATATTGCAGCAAAACCTTGTATAGGGATAGGGAAAATATCCTCAAAGTTGTTTCAATGGCCGATAACAAACACCCGACTGGTAATTTTAGCTACAGAAAGATACCATATGCCCTTGGCGTAACAGGTCTATGTTGGTGAACCCCACCCCTCCCGCCCTCCCCCACCACCACCTTCTTCCGGCTAGTTCCTTTTCATTATGTAAATCAATTTGTGTAACATTCGGTGGGTGTTTGACCTCTGACCGATAACTTAATCGTTACCTCCTCCTGCTCCCCTCACCCTCCCCCTCCCCACCACTTGATACGTCGTCGTATGGTGTCACTATAGTCTTGGATCTTTCATTTACATCCGTTCGATAGCGTGATTCCTCTCTGCGGGTTTTTTAATTATCTAAATGAATATCTATATAATTCTATATATTCACATGTTATATTCGGTTACTGATCGTATAGCCGTCTCGTTAAGTGCCTTACACGTGGAATCTATCTCACTAAATGGAAATCTCATTTTATTAGTATAACAGGGAGATTTTATATTTAAAAAACAACAACATAATACATCTATGAAAGTATAAACAGAGAGGGAAACAAAAATACGTTCTGAATTTTAGAACGTGCAAAAAAAAAAATTAAAAAAATTGACGGTCGCGAGAGTTTCTTTTATTATGACGGTGTTAAGTTACTCCGTGGAGCCAGTTTGTGTTTTGGACGGTTTTTAAGACTGCTGTGTACACTATTGGTACTCTCGTTATGCTGGTTCTAATATGAACGTCATAAGAGATAGAAAATAGACATGTGACGTCGTCGGAAATGACCATCGCCTTACCGGGTTTTCTTCCTGAGATGTTAGAATGGATTATCTGCTAAGAGTGTGTGCTCATAAATTTGATATCGACTTTTGATGGCGATTGTCTTTCTAATTGATGATGACGTAATCGGTTTATTTTTAGACTAGTCGTAGAGCGGTGTGAATGTTGCCCAAATGTGACGTCATCGGAAGGTTGATTCCCTTTACTGGCGTTGTGACATTACTACATATATGGAGTGAATATCATTGGGTTATAGACTTGAGTGAAATCAATATATCAATTGACAATATTTTAAAGGTGATTGGTCGTTTGTGCTGATGAAGTCATACTTTGTATGGTTGGCTCTGCGAACGAAGTCCTTTTGATTTATGAACAATGTATTAATTAAAAGCTAAGATTGGTTTGTGAATATGATATATCTAACATTCACACTTGGGTGCACGACCTGCAAAATACCTTTGGTTTTGAGACGAGAAACTATCTTAAAGCGCTGAGACCGTTTGGCTCCCTTCCTAATCATTACTTTCTAGTTCTATTGTGTCTCTTTGGTTTTTGAAAGAACGGTAATTGACACATACTGCGTCAAACCTTTGAAGCTACGAATGTCTGTGGTGGTGGGGTGGATGGAGCGGGGTGGGGGGGTGGTGGGGAGGGGGACAGAAAGAAAACGTTTTATAGTTTGGTTTAATATAATACAAGTATAGAGGCTACTCCATTTGGATGGGCTAATCCAACAATTTAGACCTACTTAAGGCAGAAAAAGTGTTATATGAAGCCTACAGAGGCTGATTTGGCCCAACACGGTAGCTTAGTGTGATGACGTCATAATGATTAGTTAGCCATCATTATACTTTATATGAATGGGAAAATGAGCTGGTGTCGTGGAAACGTCGAATTGTCACTCACTGTTATTGGGGGTCTATCCCCAAAGCGTGATAGGCTTACTACGTTAGCGTATTTAACGATAATGAACGCATCGTGCTAATTGTAATCACATGAACTGACTGAGTACGGTGGACACACTGAAGGGTTGGTTGAGTGTGCACTGATGTTTTGACTACCTTATAGCTTGCCAAATACGTATACACCATAATGTGAAGTTAACACTGAAGCCTCCGTATAGGGATATGGGGCCGTATAGGGATATGGGGCCGTATAGGGATATGGGGCCGTATAGGGATATGGGGATAATATGTTTATATAACAGTAGATATATTGGGACTCGTGATTATTCACTTGACGTATCAGTCTTTGATCATATGGTTTTAGCCTTGATTTGAGAGGACTATAGTTTTAAGAGTGGATAAAGTTGTCTGGCTTTTTCGTGCCCAGGCTCTCTCCTCAGTAACATGTACGAAAAAAAAGGTAACGTACAGTAACATAGTCTTGCACTGTACACTAATTAATGTTCAAACTCACTATATATGATCCGCACACCATCACCGCTGTAGGTTAAGTACGTTTAGTACCGTACGTCACAGAATGTGCATGTTGATAAATGTCGACGTAAATCTGCACAACGACTACATAAACAGACGTGTAGATTGACAGACACATAGATATACATACACCAACAACAAAAAAAGGAAAGAAAATTAAAACAGCAACTACTTTTAATTGTTGGCCAAAAAAAAACGAAAAAAAAAACAATGTGCCACAGTGATAGCCTAGTATGTGTGGTATCATATCGCTTGACTATTATACGACTGTCACGTGGAAAGCCATATGAGCCAAATGACCAATCGTGTTATTCTCAGTTGTTGCAAAGATTTTGATATTTTGGTCACACCGGGTATAGAAGTAGCTCTATAAATTTGTTTTTGTTTTCCCATCAGTTTTGTATGATACTGTATGATAAATTATTTGGGACTTTTAATAGGGGGATTCTGTTAGTCACCACTTCAAGGTATTTATGCCTGTCATTCCACATGGATCTTGACGAAAAAAATGTTCTTTTTTATCTTTTTTTTTTTCACTTTATTTTTTTTTCTTTGTTTTGTCACACATTCATATCCGGTTTTATCTTTTCGGTTTCAAACTGTAATTATAGGTCAAAAGGTCGTGTACAGGTTATTGAGGAATGTTTTTAAATGATGGAAAGAAAATTATGTAGAAAGATCAATGTATATTGAAAAGAGATATTTTCAAAGAAATTCGAAAAACAATCAATTTATCTGTCTTGTCGTTCTTTCGTTATCAAAACTTAAGATTTCCTTCTGTGTTGAGAGTTGTGGTTCATTTTACGTCGAATCATCAAAATATGCATGGTGACCCTGGCGCCCTCTACTTAGAAATCCTGGATCCGCCACTGTATATGACCATTACGTAAACTGTAGGTACCCGGTTGCATGAATCCACCAAAATCACGTCAAAAATGATAAAAATGGGCAAAATCTTCGCAGGTTTGACAATAAAATTAGTTTTTAATTCGTGTGGCAATTTTTGTCTTCCGTGGAGTAAAAGGTTACCAAGTTACTAAACCGATGTAAGCAAATGATTGTATAATGACAAATATCTCTTAGGTACATTGATGATTAGCCTAATCAGAATCTCAGTTGACATATTGAATGCATTGGTCAGAATGATTGCAAAGTGACACATCAAAAGTACGCTCGCAACTTGTGCCAATGCATATCATCAAAAATGGATTTAACATAAAACCCATATTTCAACTTATACAAAGTCGTCCGTTTATTCTTGTGTCCCCATCCCCACCTCACACCTCCCAATATCCTATATACCCTGATGGTAACCCACAGTTACGCTCATTGACATACAACCCCCGCCAGTGGCGGAGCTAGGGGTATTGGTCAGGGGGGCGAGAATGGCCTGTAGGGGCGCTTTTGACACTATCTAAGCGGAGCGCCACCACAGGTTGGCGCGGAGCAAACGGAAATTTTTTGAGTAAAGATACTCCCTAGTTCGCCGGAAATGACCCTTTCCGGGCCTTGCTAATTTGCAGATAAACGAAGAATAAATAGGTGCCATCGCCATTTGTGACTCGGAAGTTAATATGGGTGATGAAAGTACATGCGCTTCATCACAATCCCTGTGGTATCTTTGTGAGTGCTCATGTTTCCGAAAAAATAGATCGAAAACCCCGTACAGTTCTTGGAAATAGTTTCGTACAACGGAATTATGTGCCGATAAATTAAAGACCGCCGTACATTAGAGCATTTTGTCAGAAAATTACATCACTGTGACAAATGTCAATAGGTAGATGAGAGCGCAATAAAAAAAGTCAATAATCGCGAATAAGTAAAAAGTGGTAAAAAGCTGAAAAGGGCGCCCCGCCCTCACCACCTCGAGAGGATGGTAGATCGACGGTGCTGTAACTTGAAGTCGGAGCAGTTTGGTGAGCGATGAAATGGCGAAAATTATGTTAGTATTGCTTGCAGTGTTCTGCAACCTTAATGGATTGTCAAACATTGACGCTATTACTCGTGCATATTAATACATAGCTTTCGATTGATGTATCATTATTTTATAATATGAAGAGGCCGCCAATTTTTTTGTCACGTGTGTATTTTCCTCCTGACTTAATGAGGCCGTATATCGGGGTGCCCTGAGACTGGATCCATCTGACCCAACAGCAAATCTGGCTTTCTTCGCCTTCGCTGTCAATATGTGCCTTGTAGTCTTTCATAACCATGAAACGACTTATCAAAGTAATTAGTCTTGTTTCCCGATATGCTAGAAATTCAAAATAATGGTCACTCATCTTCAAATTTGAACAATCATTTCAAAGTCAACCGCAAAGGATTTCTTGCAGAAATGTAAGCATTTTATTCCCTCATTTCACGGCATCTAGGCATTAAAACTTCATTGGGCATTCGCACCACCAAAAGGGAACGAAAACCTACACTTTGAGTTCGCCAAAAAGAACACTGAGCCATTTTACTTGCAGTGAAAGTTGTCAACTTTCTTAATCATTGAACGTGCAGACTATACTAGATTTTGCTGAACTTGGACAGTAATTAAAGTTTGCCGCTTGAATCTCCAAGTGTTAAAGTTATATACCGCAATGAGCTTACACACTAAATTTCGTCGGTCGTCAGGTCAGAACATATACCTATGGCAGCTGTTTGGTTGGATTATCAATGATATCACTTGCACCTTTCATACTGGAGTGTAAGCTTTGCACCTTTCATAGTGGAGTGTTAGCTCAGTGGTTAACGCCGGCGCCTTTCAATCATAAGGTCCCCGGTTCGAGTCACTCCCAGATTAATGTATGTCGTCCAGTTACAGAGTTGTTGACAATTAACAATTCATAATCATGGACGTTAAATATGAATGTGAGAGACTGACTTCGGTCGGCTTGCGGCTTTGATAAGCCAATGAGGCTTCTTCGCGAGATCCTGCTTGCAGGAGGATCTAATATATATACATACATACTGTAACCATGGTATTTAAGATTTGTAGCTAGAAGAGGGGAAACTTATCATAGAAAAGCGTAAAACCTCATCGGTCAGGAAAGAAAGAAAGAAAAAACAACAACAATACATAAACAGCCACATACAGACAATAAGCTTATAACTTGTCTAACTTATAATTGCTGCCGTGAAGCAATTTTCCATTGGACCCAACATATTGGCACTAGCACATGAATAAACAATAACCAACAACCGATGGGAATCAGTGCAAATCACGCAGCATACCCCCTCCCCCCAACCCAACCCCCCACCCTTCCCCTAATCTCGCTCTCCACCTGGATAAACAAATCAGGAAGCCAAAGTGAAAATTCCAAATCACACATCATGTAGGCCTATTCAATATGTACTTCCTATTGCGTGCATATGACACCGTGAATGTGTAAATGTAAAAGTTAATGTTGATCTATGTTAATGTATCTGATAATTAAGTTGACTTTCGTGCAAATTTATTCATTTGAAAGTAAAAATAGCAAAATGCTGCCGTGTAAGTAGTGAAAAATTATCGATATATTACAGATGAAATTTAAGCAAATGTTGCTTTATTTATTCAACTTGACGCGGTCGAAAACGATCGGAAAACAATAAAACCAAATAAAATAAACAGAAAAAGAAACAGATGTTGCCTATAAGAGAAACAATTTAAATAGGGAAAAACATGTTTTTTCTTTGTACATATGTGCAAAATTTTCTATTTGCAACCGACACTGCATGGAGCATATATATGGTATTTGAAGGAGATAACTGCATGAAGCTGCAAGGGCAATCACGTTTGAGTTTGTGACGTCATTTCACCCGCCACGCAAAGACACACTTAAAACTAGTTTACCGTTGATGCTAAGGGAACATGCACAGAATAGTTTTCATTTTAATGTAAACTAAAGTGCGGCTCTGTGTGTAAATATCCTTCCAATCTGCGTCAACAACATTTTAATCGCATCTGTTTTTTGTTTTTGAATTTCTATAGCTGCCAACAATCTCAAAACACTTCACAAAACCAAACAATAATAAAAACAACAATATAATAAACCCATGCATGAAAAAGAAAAAAACACGAAGAATGACAAAACGAGACCTTATATCAGATAATAAGACACGAATAAAAACTAAACTCAAATCCTTACAACACCTTCTAACAGTGACTAAAAAGCCGATAATGATGATGTATATATGGATTTCATTAGCCAATGACTTTAACTCCCTCAGTCGCAAAATTATTAAAGGCGTCATGTCATGACGTCATGTCTCCCCCTCCACGCACATTGTTGAATGGGTTCCGTTTGAAGTCAAAACAGCAGAACAGCGAGACCTATAACGCATTTGCAATGTCTGAAATTGGTATTTTGGTCGTCTTACTCACCATTTCTTACCAATGTTTAAAACACTGTACCCGCTGCAATTGGTCTTTAGAACAGGAACGTTAATTTTTTACTCTTCAAAACCTTAGTATAGCTCACAGTTTGTTCCATTAAATGGGGGCGTTTATGCGATATAACTCCCTAACTTTCTCGTTCGTGTTTGTTCCTTCATTTGCCTCTCTCCTGCAAACACCGACACCAAGGGTCGTTCGAGAAAGAGCATATTTTTATGCTTCGCGGAGTACCGTTTTCTATGATGTCTTTAGCTTCTGCAGTACTTGATATTACCAAGCAAACCAGTGAAAGACTCCAAAGCTAAAACAGAGTTGTGCTATGCGTTCCGGTAATTATAAAACGCTATGGGAACGCAATTCAAAATAGGTATCACAGAAAATCAAACATAAATTCTTATTTCAGGGAAGATAGTTTAACCATTGCCGGATTCAGACTTGGTGAGGCCCTAAGCTGTAAAAAGCTTGGAGGACCCTTTTTATTGCAAAATTACACCAAAAGGTCTAATAAAAATTAAAAACATATAGGCCTATACATTTTAATTATTTATTTGTTTGTGGACCACTTCATCAAACCTCTTGTTCCTCAGATTAATTCTTATATCCATGACACTCCAGATTTCCTCAGGAAACTTGAAGATATCAAGAACCAAATCCCCAGTACAGCCATCATCGGTACTTTCGCCGTCACTTCTCTTTACACTAACATCCCTCATGCTGAAGGTATCGCAGCCACGTGTGCAGCCCTGTCTAAGAAGGTCCACCCTTGTCCACCCATCTCTGACATCAAAGTTCTCATGCAACAGGTTCTCACCAAAAACAACATCACGTTCATGGACAAGCTTTATCTTCAAAGACACGGGACTGCCATGGGAACCAGGATGGCTCCTTCCTTTGCTTGCCTGTTTATGTCTAGCCTTGAAGAACGCATGCTCAGTACAGCTCCCTGCCGTCCCCTTATCTTGTGGCGCTACATTGATGACATCTTCTTCGTTTGGACCAGTGATGAGGATAGCCTGCTCACCTTCATCAATCACATCAATTGTTTCCACAGAACCATCAAATTCACCTCTGATTACTCTCACCGACAGATTAACTTTCTCGATGTGACTGTTCGCAAGGAACACGGTTCTCTCTCTACAGACTTATACACCAAGCCCACAGACACACACCAGTATCTCCATTCTTCAAGCTGCCATCCCCGTCACTGCAAGTCTGGAATTGCCTACAGTCTTCGTCGCATTTGCTCTAACAATTCCTCTTTCATTCGCCATACAGATGCTTTGGAAAAACACCTTACTGCAGGGGCCATAGTGCCAGAAGGGTGCGTGAAGCCATTCAGAGAGTCCGCTCCCTTTCCAGATCATCTACTTTGGCAGTGAAGGACAAAAAGGGACGAGATTGCGACAACAAGCTGCCCCTGGTTGTTACTTTCCATCCAAATCTTCCTCCTCTTCAGAAAATCACCTCTAACAACCACAACATTCTCCACACTTCAGATAGACTCCAACGAGCCGTCCCTGAAAAACCCACCATCGCCTACAGACGACCACGCAACCGACGAGACCTTCTTGTGCGTGCTGCTGTTCCACCTCTAACGTCTAACCCTACACCCATTCAGCATGGTACTTTCAAATGTGATCGTACTTCGAGA
>KN883875.1:24979-36773 GCA_000934455.1 Apostichopus parvimensis
AGACTATCTACCAATATCATCATACCAAGTTAAAGGAAATTCCGACTAATAGTAGCCAAGTTATTGCAATTTGGAGTTTTTCACGTTTGCCCCTGTGACCTCATTAATATTCATGATATGAGCACCAAAATCAGTAGGGTTCATCTACTCACTATTGGCCACCCACCCAATAAGTATGGTAATGATCGGTCATCCCTTGTTGAGTTATCATGCATACAAACTTTTCATACCGAAATATTGCTAAGCCCGCCCCCTCATAAATATGCATGATATTAATTGCAACACACACCAGTGTGTGGAGACTATCTACCAATATCATCATACCAAGTTAGAGGAAATTCCGACTAATAGTAGCCAAGTTCTTGCAATTTGGAGTTTTCACGTTTGCCCCTGTGACCTCATTAATATTCATGATATGAGCACCAAAATCAATAGGGTTCATCTACTCACTATGGGCCACCCACCCAATAAGTATGGTAATGATCGGTCATCCCTTGTTGAGTTATCGTGCATACAAGCTAAAGCGTCACACACACACACACACGCAGACGCACACACGCCAACCTGAATACATAGGTTCCTTTGCTTTTAGCAAGGAACCAAAAAGCAGAAAAAATCCCAACTACATTTCTAAAACTATATTTCATATAGAACTAGAGGTTTACTACTAAATGACTGATGGGAAAGTCTGGCACGTTCTTGAAAAGTAACTTCTTTGACCTTTCTATGACAATATTAAGTATACAAGACTTTGTGGATTTGCCATGGCACAATTATGTATGAATATTATGTTAATTATGAGCGAATGAGCCTCTAATGTTACGAAGGAATAATTTTCAGCGAGAAAGACCTATTTCGTGATGAATTTTCTAATGTTTTACATTTTCGTTTTATTTTTATTTTAAAATTCCATAATTTTCAGTTTGCTATGACTCCAGAAACCTGAAAACTCCAGAAACCTCTCTGCAAGCCAAAAAGAAGAGCAATTGCTAAGAAGTTGAAATATACACCTTTAACTTCAGCATAGCAAGCAGTGCAGTGTGTTACATTAATCTGCACAGTTGTCGTTTGCTTTGTACTGGTAGGTCATACCAATTGTTTAGAGAAAAATTATATTCTTACAACAATGACATCCTATGTAACAGATACACACCAAAAGTCAACTGTGTTCAGTTAACAAACTTTCACAGAATCAGGCTGCAAATATCATTGTTTTACTGAATTTACAAGTATGTTTTTATCAATATGGGTGCTTGGATACACCTTCATGATCATATCCATTATATAAACTTTGAATTACGAATGACAGCATAAATACATACCTGGTATGGTTTTCTCTTGGGTGCCAGTAATCATTCCTTTGAAGTATTTAAGCACCTGCGCAGTATCCTTTTGATTCCATCTTGTGTATTTTCGTCCTGTAGAAGTGAGCGTAAATTTGACAAATCTGAGATAAAAGTTTAACACTGGTGCCTAGGCAGACTGCTTAGGTGCAACTGCCTCATTAAGTGTTTATATCATCTATGTCACATAGGTACATAATTATTGGCCATGACAGGGGTTAGAAAGCTATCCTCAATGCTTGTTCTTTTTCTGAAACTTGACTGCACATACCAGCTATATGAGGGAACCAGGACTATGTAGCTGCCATACTAACTTATATACATGACTAAACTACAGCTAGCTGTGTTATCATAGACAAGTGATATCATCAATGACCAACCTGATTTTACTTTACCAGCATCATCATGGTTTCGTTTGCATCCTGCATAAAAGAAATGACATTGATAGCATTGTTGAAAGAATCGATTACATCAAGCAAACAAAATAATGTGGAACATCTAATGGAAACTCACTGTGATTAAGTATCCTCCACTAAATAACATACCATATTCAAAACAGACCGATACTGCCTTTGTGTATGCATGTATGGTGTTTTACATGATATACAGAAGCAATGTGAAGCATGGTCCACAATAACATTGAAATAAACATTATATATGCTCAATATATTCCATTTTTGAGTATCCGTTTTACTAGAATCCTTTGTTTCATTTCCATCAGTTCATTCACCGATTAGAGAACTGTCTCATTTTCAAATATTTTAGAAACATGCTAATCACCATATCAGAAGGCACATTTCTGTTCATATAATTCACACTTTTATCAGGTAACTCTCACCAACACCTTCGTAAACAGAATATTCATAACAGAAGTTACAATTAAATGAAAAGCAATATGTAAAGGTTTTTTCTCGCACTGATTTCAATTAGATAATAAAATTTAATTTCTATGCAGTAAGCATCATATATAATCTACAGAGTAAGTGCACGTTGAAAGTATATTTCTCTTTATGGAGTAACATTACAAATTTGAGAAATGCTCTGGTTTAATGCACGAACTCTTTAAGGTTAAATAAAATTTGATTACCTCGTTGAACGTGGTGCTCTGCTTCAGAGCTTAAAATGGTGCCTGCCTGACTGTCTGTAATGCAAGAATATTACAAACATATTAACATTAAATCATTAGAACAAAATTCATTCCTTTGTTGTAAACAACAACACGTCCGTGACTCAGACGAAAAGTTTGAATTTCTGGACTTAGTGTAATTTACTTGACATGAGTCTCAACTGAAGTAGACATGACTTTAATGGACACTCTACCTCATGTAACTTATAACAAAACTGTCTATTTTTCTACCATAAAATGCTGCAAGGCAAATCTGATAACAAATCCAAACCACACACATATAGGCTTAAGCTAATAAATAAATTGCAATAAAAAACTGCTATCTATTTCAAAAATATTCATTACAAAAAAGATTCAACATGATTTTGTACAATACCTGAACTGTTCTCTGCACCATCGGAAGAGTACTCATCATTTTGAGTGGATGGATTTGCTGTGTAGATAAGAAAAATACATTGTAAAACTACTAAAAAAAAGCAACTTAGATATTTTTCTACAAACTCAATTAATACCATAGTAGGAAAATACCTGAGCTGTTCTCTTCACCATCAGAAGAGTAGTCATCATTTTGAGTGGATGGATTTGCTGTGTAGATAAGAAAAATACATTGTTAAACTACTAAAAAAAGCAAGTTAGATATTTTTCTAAAAACTCAATTAATACCCTAGTAGGAAAATAAGTTGTTATCTATGTGCTGTGACACTCCTGCTAAAATTTCATATTTCCACACCCCAGCATACCAAAACGATGAGTGAGGTACATCACTTACAATCCAGTGATGACTGGACCAGTATACTCAAATTACAGGTGGGTTGTATCTAATAGCTTAAGTTCCCTCACAGGATTTACAGCCATCCCTGAAGCCTAGTTCTAATTTGTCAAGGAATGGTCATGTTGATGAGTTTTACCCAGAGCTGTCTGCCCAAGGTATATGGTGCCCAGTTTCTCACCTTTATCAATTTGTTGCAGTTGCTTCCCTACTCTCACAACCTCCATTATTGCAGCAGGTGCTTGATAAATGTTTTCATTTATATCTGCACTGTGTCCCATATGCTTAAAAAAGAGTGCTCTCTCCTTTTCAGGAATTTCAAGTGATGCATAGATGGTGCTAATTCTGTGTCTATTTTTGGTGGCTGTAAGATTTGATGTGCTGTCAATGCCTGCATCATCACACACACCATTAAGGGCGTGCCATCCACTCACATGATTGTCGGATCCTTGTGTGCATGCAAAGACGTATGGGTTGCATTGTCTTATGCATGCTGTGCTTCTGGTTTCCTTGCTAGTTAGTGTTTCCATGGGCTTAATACAATCATCAGGGAACAATACTGGAACCAAGTGGTTGTTACCTTTGCCAGATTGGTATGTGACTTTGAGCTCATTGAGGAGAAGCTTCGCTACAGGATCCTGAATAGCCTCTGCCTTTTGCTTATCAATCCAAGCATTACAACTGGCCTGTCTCCACTCATCCAATGACAAACGACTGGGCTCACCACCTCTTCTTGCATTGAAGAGTGTTAATCTTGTGACAGTTAGATCCCGTAATTTCTTAAAGTTGTGTGAATCCCAGATGATAAAGTCATCATTCATCATTGAGTTCAATGTTGCCACAGTATAACTTCGAAGTTTGTTGATGTCTTCTTCCAATGGAAGTGCCGCAGGTTTTCTCAAGTTCTTTTGGCGGTTCATATTTATTTCATATGAAGCATCTCCAAACAGAAAGTTCTGATTTAGCTCTAGAACAGAGACAAACCTGTCTATGTTAGCTGCTGCAATGTCATTCTCTTCTACAAGATGTGTTGCTTTGATCACCTTTGAGGCCTTCTTTAGAAGATAATAGATACCAAGTTTTAATCCTGACTTGATACTGGCTTTCTCTTTATCTAGTGTGTAAGCATTAATTGCTTCACTCAGGATGCTGAAGTTCTTTCGATCAAACATATCCCTTGATGTACCAGTTTCCAGAGTAAAATGTGAAGCATGGATAGTCTTTTGCTCCTTAAAGTGCAGATAAAGTGAGGCAAGTCTCCTCATGTCACTCATTACAGACTTACGAACCTCCGTTTTCTTGTTTTCCTTGGCTCGTCCCTTATCCCATAGTCTTTTGCCAACATTCAGGATCACAGGGTCCTCTCTGCAAATAGAACCAACTTCATCACCTCGGAATTTGTATAAAATGTTTACACTAAACTCGGACAAAAGTTTGTTTTGGTTTGTTGTTTCAGACATTAGTAATGACACAGGTATTGTACATGCTTCTTCACAGCTATCACCTTGACACTTTATCTTATGTCTGGAGAAACATTTTTTGACATAGAAACCTTTGCATAGTCCACACATGACAAGGGGTTGATTGGATGCAGTGTTTCTCTCTCTCTCAAACACTGGTGTTCTGCTTTTCATCTTTTCTTTGTTTACAATCAGGATCCCCTCCTTCCTCATCTTTGAAAAGGCTTCATCCATTTCCTTCTTTGGAAGCTTCAATGCTGCAGCAACTTGTGGAATGTGTCTATGAATAGTTCCAATGTGTCTTGCCAGTTTCTCACTGTAGGATTTAGAGCAAAATGGGCATGTTCTTCTTGGTTTTTTGTACTTTCCTTCTCTTAGGTAGCGTAGATTTGCAAGTCGTTGCAACACCCCATTGCTATCAGAACAATGCTCATCAGAGTCCTCACTATCTGAAACATAGTCACGCAATTTTGGTCTACCGCGTCGCATATTCTGTTGGGGCTGTATAAAATAGAATACAGGATACTTGAAAGTATAGATAGATAAAATCTATAACAGGGCATTATACTGATAAAAAGATTATAAATGTAGTCAAATTTATTGACACAAAGTTCAAATTTTTCTCTGTTTATACAAACTTGAAGCTTCCAAAAATTATTGACCAATTTGACGATAAGCATTCCAGATTGAATACCAACTAAATAGTCACCGAAGTGACTACCTTTGTAGTAATCTGATATCACATCGTGCCATTCGGCTCATGCCATCTCTTCATTTTCAGACAAACCAAATGTTTCACACAACCAAAGTTTTCAAAGTTTGTTAAACTTCAAACATATCTTCATATACAAAGATTCTGCATGTTACACACACTTTGAAATAAACTGAAAGCCTCAAAGGGACCATACCTACCAATTTAGATAATTAGAGAAGGGTGGTGTCTAAAAGAAAGTGCCAAAATTTACCAGTGAAGTGTTCAAGTGAAAATGTTAGGAAGTGTTTTGGTAACTATTGCTTTGCTAATGATATAGTAGACCTCACAAACTTACAGGCTGATCATCATCTAGGCAATACGGTGGATCATTTACATCATCATTATCATCATCACTTTCATCAGAATCCTTAGCATAAAGAAAAGAAAACATGTATGAATGTCATATTCAATTGAGGATTGCAGCTTTGGATCATTTACTGTCTATGCAATTGCACAGGCATGTAAACAAACTTTGCAATAATTACAAAGCCTGCTTTAATATACAATAGCCTGTTACTATAGCATTATTATGTTGTGGATGGGAAAAACTTAAATCGTGAGTACCTGTCTTAATTCTGTATGGTCTGGGTGGTCACATATATGCATGTGTAGGCACTACACCCATGTCCTATGACACTATGTATACATTTTTCAAAGATATTTTGGCTGTACCATTTAATTTATTAGAGGAAACGCCACTGGTACAGACTTTCTGAAATTCTTTACTGCAGTGTGTATACATTGTCTCCCAAATTGAACATTTTGTGAATGCAATGACAATCTTACATGTAAAAAGTTAACTGTACTGAACTTAACACTATCACAGAGTTCATGCTAATGTTTTGTCCCAGAAAATAGTGATTTAGATCATTCTAATCTGTCATATTCAATGAACTTTCATCTCAAAACTATCATAATATTGTACTCTTTTTCATGTTAGAAAATTTAATGTCACAGTCAGTGTTCATAATCTTGACTAACATTCAAGACTGAACTTCAAATAAACAATTGATAACAAAAGTGTGTATATTTAACAACACATGCAATCACTATAACACAGAACCACAACAACACATGCAATCACTATAACACATATAACCACAACAACACATGCAATCACTATAACACATATAACCACAACAACACATGCAATCACCTCAACAACACATACAACCACAACAACACATGCAACCACAACAACAACACATATAACCACAACAACACATGCAATCACTATAACACATATAACCACAACAACACATGCAATCACTATAACACATATAACCACAACAACACTTGAAACCTCAACAACACATACAACCACAACAACACATGCAACCACAACAACAATACATGTAAATACGACAACACATGCAACCCCAACAACACATACAACCACAACAACACAGCACTATAACACATGCAACCCCAAAAACACATGCAACCCCAACAAATACAAGCAACCACAACAACACATACAACCACAACAACACGTGCAACCACAACAACACATGTGGAACCACAACGATACATGCAACCACAACAAAACATGCAACCACAACAACACATACAACCACAAAAACACATGCAACCACAACATGTGCAACCACAACATCACATGCAACCACTATAACACCTGCAACCACTAAGTCTACACATGCAACCACAACTACACATACAACCACAACAACAATACAAGCAAACCAAACTATAGGCATTACTATATATACATACTATATGGGCCAATACATGTTATGAAGTACTTCCTCCTGTGCCATTTTACCATTGAATACTCTCTGATCATAACTAGTAGACCTGTATTTTTATTTGCAAACAATCAAATACTTCACAATTTGCAATTCCAAGTAAGTAAACATGTTTGCACCTTAAATGAGTCTCAATTATACTTAGACTACATAAACGGATTGTAGCGATCGATGTAACGTCTCGATATCTTTCATATGGCATATTTGTGTGGTTATTTTACTACACAAATTACAATAGTTCTGAGAATAAAAAATTGTAGAGTTAAAGATCGATTAGTTTTGTATTTATATTTAATACAATGAATAATGAATCTTTAAAGGGGGGGCCTCGAGTTCACCGAACTCTGCACGAGACTTTCAATCACGCTTGGCACTGTTATTTAATCCTATGTATGAGCAGCAGTCAACTTAACTGTCTTTCATTGGAGAATGAAAAGTGCTTACTTGTTGGTAGCTGCCTGGATACCCTGGGGCTGGCTGTTGTGCCGGATACCCTGGGGCTGGATGTTGTGCTTGAAGTTGCCCCATTTGTGGATATCCCTGTTGCAAGAGAGGAGGGTTAGCCGTGCCCTCGGTATGAGGAGGTGCATCTGTAATCACAAGAGGAGAAAAGGGTTGTAACGGGTGTAAAAAATAAATGTAGAAAAAAAGCAACACGTTGCTGGATAGAAGTTATGCGGACAATGTTGACGATGACAATGCAATGTAGATATCGTTGAGGTTGAATTGACGTGGTAAGAACTCCTGTCTAAGTCGGAAAGCTCGATCGCAGTACGACCACCTATGACCAAATATCAAACATTATCTGTATCAAAAATCAAAACATCACAAATATCGACGACGAAGAAACGATACCAAAATACGAAACGGTGATGTACGTATATCTACTCTGAAGTTTGCTACCACGAACAGACATAACTTGATGAAGTTATATCCATCGTCCTTTATGTATACCGAGGAAGCTCCCGCTAAATTATGCAGTGTGGGTCGTCGGTATTTCCCTCGTGAAATATTAGTCTGTTGATGTACATAGCTAATGGGTGCTCAAATTGACCACCTACAGATTCTATCAGAAAATCTGACTTGATAAAAATTATACACACCATGGAGAAAGAGTGGAGCGAAAACAAGATTCTGAACCAGAGTGACCTCATGATTACAAGTCATATGCTCTACCAACTGTACTATCCAAGACCATAGTTGGTGGTGATCCCTTCACCTGCTAGGGATGAGGTGGTGGGGGTGGAGGGGGTGCCAGTCAGAAGCAACACTACCGTGTAACCATGGACGATGACACCTCAATTTCATTTAAAACTGAAACTACAAAGCCATGTTAGGAATTTTCACAGAACCTTGACTACCTGTGTTTATGTACAGGGATGTGCTCAGGAATATTTGAGTGCCGGACTGGTTTGCGAGGTTGTGTGATCCACGTCCTGGGGGAAGGGTCTAAGTGGAAAATCTTTGCAAGTATACTTAGATGGCAAATGGTGCTATCTTTTTCCGATTCTGGAACTAACTTCTGTCCCAACTGTTCTCCCATATGTTGGTAAATTTGCTAAAAGCTGTGAAATTAATCATTAAGAATAGTGCCGGGCAGAAATTTTTACAATTCTCTTTGTACTGGGCGGGATTAAGAACTGCCGTGCACGGCCAACCCATGCCTTCCCGCCGCAGCCTGGCGTGAGCACATCACTGAACGTAATAAATCAGTAACAAAGAAAAACTGGCAAAAAATTATATATGTTTATGCATTCCAACTGGCACCTCTGAGCAACAGAAATGATTCCATAGGTTACTGTTTATGAACGAGTGTTAGCTTTATGTAATACCTGCTTTCTCGCCATCGGGATATGGTGGAGGAGCATCTGTGGGAGCACCCATGTTTGCAGTTTTCTGAAAGATAAAAAAAATAAAAAATCATCAGAATTGGAACTAAATCAAAATTAAAATATGAAATATCTATTATTCATGCAACTTCATTGGTTGTTCAGATTTAATCAGGTTACATGCCCTGAGCTGTTTTTTTTAACTTTCATCATAATAATAATCATAATCATAAAACTAGGCAGAGAGTCCTGTCTCCAGAATAATACTTTTTAACTATAAAATTCTTGTGATATTTTCCTCTTTGTTTTTGTCCTTTTTATACTAACATCTAACAATAGAAAGATTACCTGTCATTGTCAATCAGTGAAATTCTCATGTCAGGTGAAGGTAATTATACACAGACTATACAGAATTTGTCCTCTTGTGCGTACTGACGCACACATTACAGGTTATAGGATAGAAACAGAAGAGAAATTGAACTGTGTCTTTCACATTCTCAGTTTGAACGCGCTATCATTGCATCACACGTTACCCCTGTTCTGACCGTGTGGCACGTAGTCATTTTTGGAAATTTAAAAGCCTGTCACTTCAGCAAAGCTTACACATATAACTGGACCAGGCCAGGCATAATATTGCACTTTGTAGACTAGTTGAATTAATCATTTGCCCAGGCCTAACATAACACATACATAAATAGTGTTGGAAACTAAATTGACATTCTTATGGTATATACTTTGAAAACCTTTGAAAGTGTTTAGTTTGATAAATTTAACTTATAATCTGAACTATTATCACTATAATGCTGAATTCAAGGAGCAAAACCCTCATCATCACTGCCGATATCAGCTATTATTTCAGCAAGTGCCTCCTCTATAGTGTACCACTACTTGCAGCAACAAGCCTTGTCCAATTGTAAAATGCTCCGAAAATATCAGTGCAACTGTATAGCATAGACTTGTGCGGAATTGCATCCTCTACTCTAATATAAACATTTCAGAAATGAAAACAGCATGGGACCGGGTGTTACAAACTGATACATTGAACACACCATTCCTCTAAGGCGGATATATTCACCTGGAGCACTGAGTGCACAATCTCATTTGGTTGATTTATTCATCTGGAGCAATGTAAGGATTAATTTATATATACATTTAAAACTAACAACTGTAGTCCCTTTTTTGTATGTCTAGAGGTGACTCTACATATGGCCATTAATTTGAGAAAATATAAATTATTCCTAAAGCGCTTGTGCTATTTGCTGTTTTACATACTTGCTGTAAAATCTAAATGCAGTTAAATCTAAATAATAATCTTTTAAATTAGGGACTGGGCATTAAGGTCGGTGTTACACATTTTGGGTCGGCCTACATGTTCTTTTATAGTGCTGTCACAGTTTCTGAAGTATGATATCATATTACTGTACAAATTTCATATTACAATAAATTACATACATAACAATACTGTTTACAGTATGACACAACCCTTTTAATTGAATACTGTTTTCTTATAGTAGGTATAGGTTGAATAAATATGCATAAGTTGTATGGTAAAAAAAGAATAATTCTGAAAGTCCCTTACCATTGATGCATAAGTAGCATAACTGCTATAAAAATCAGTGCAGCTGCGACTCCAACTAGAGCCAACATAATTGAAACAACTGTCCAGTCACAAGGCATTATGGGCTGTAGTATAAAAATGATAAAGCACTTCTATATGTGGAAATATAAACCTATCCTAAATCTGTTTCACTGTTACATAGCCTATACTTATATATTCATGAGCATCAAATCGCCTTTATTTTTCACTTCTTTGAGATTGAGGATAAACAGTTTTGTATTTGCCACAACATATAGTAGGCCTACGCATGTGTATATAGCAATAACGGTTCTGTATATGAAAAACATTGTCATATAAACAAACATGCTTGGTGTGCTACGATGCAGTTCGCACTTCAGTTCTGTATGTAGGCCTACTGTAGTGTAGGGTAGATATGCCTATTGTAACTGTAGCATAGCGTTAGTCAAGGAAAACTTCGGCTTACGCCATCAGCTTAGGAATATCGTTCGGTGGATGCAATCACTGGGCTTGCCTCCTAAATTTACTCTGTCAAAGTAAAATCACTGTTTATTCCGTAAATGACATGGTAAACTAACTCTTTCTCAATTAACTTACCATTGGTCATACAAAATAACTTGAAATCCTGATGTTCATGGCTTGCACTTGTCAGTTGAATGCTAGTACACGTACGAGTGCGGTTAGTGAATTGAACGGATGAATTACGTCATCAGAACTTACCATAACGAAAATAGGAACGATTGTCGGAAAATCGTCCATATATCTTTCGTTTTGTTATATTCATAACGTTGCGACTATGGACCAGTATAGAAGTAATGAAAACATATTCTGTGGAAATTTACAAGAGATATACAGCAGGATATGCCCGTATTTCACAAAAAACCGATTGTCTCCGAAGTGGAATGTGACAACAACTCGTTATATTTCTTGCGATTTTAAATTGCCTCGTAATGAAGACTGGAAGCTCCTATTACTAAATGGAGTATTCCACACTCCTGGCGGGATGCAATAGCACTTCCGGTAATGGCGGGAGGTTTGATTTTGGCGGTAACGCCGAGATATCATCTGAAAGAATTTCGGAGACAAAACAATGTCTCCTAAAATGAAAATTGTCTCCGAAATTACATTTTTTTCCGAGTGTTTGTCCCCTAACGACATAATTTAGTCAAAT
>KN883875.1:80785-99817 GCA_000934455.1 Apostichopus parvimensis
ACATACTTAAGAATGATGCTGATCATTCTTAAAGTTAAGAACGATTTCAGGACAAAGATAAGAATGAATTCTTCTTAAGTTGCTTTATGAAATAGAAGATAAGAATGTTCTTAAAGTTAAGAACAATTACTGACTTAAGAATGATTATTCTTCTTAAGTCCAAGATAAGAATGTTCTTAAGTTTTATGAAATAGGGCCCAGATCTTTGCCGACCTTTTCCCATGGTATGTTCGGGACTGGGTGTACAAACAATGGTTCCGCTGCTTGTTTGTCATTAAACGTTGAACAAGTTCGACAGTTTTCAATACACGGTCAGAGTTCTGCAAACATACCTGGCCAAAACACAATTTCTCATGCACGCCTCAGGCAAGAGTTAATGCCTAGATGACCAGCATGTACTTTGTCTTTTATCTGGGATCTCATCGCCGCTGGAATGACGATCCTTTCTCCGCGAAGGACAACTCCATCTCGCCTCTGTAGCTGTAATATGGTATGAGAGATGGGTCAAGACATCTTTTCTCAGCCGGCCATCCCTTCACTATTACCTCTTTTAGCTTCTGAAGACAAGCAACATTTTGTGTAACAACACGAACTTCATCGAAACGTGCGCTGTTGACTGGCAACATTGCAACAGTGCTCGTGACAATGTGTCGAACAGGACCATCTGCTAGCCTGGTCAATGTTGTACTTCTTGTTTTGAAGCAGAATTTATTGAAGCCTCTCGGTGCCTTGGATAGTGGTTTCTTGATGATTGAAACCAGAGGTTTTGGTCAGTAATAACATAAATCTCGCGTCCATATGTGTAATGATGGAACTTCTTTAGACCATAGCTGACTGCTAGCATCTCTTTTTTGATTTGTGCATATCGACTTTCAGTCTCTGTGAGAGTCCTGCTGGTTTGTGCAACCGGTTTACCGTCTTGAACCAGAGCCCAAGCCGTATGAACTTGCATAATTTTCCAGCATTAAATGTTTTTTGGGTCATTGAATGCTAATACTGGAGAATTTTGTACCTTCTTCTGGACGTCTTCAAAAGCTTCTCTTGGCTTTCTGACCAATTCCACTGTGTGTCTTTTTGCTCAGATCTAGTAGTGGCTTCGTTGTATCGTGGAGGTTGGGAAGAAACTTCGCAAGATAGTTTACCATCCCAAGATACCTTCTTAATTCTTTCAGATTGGACGGAGCTTGCATGGCGGTAATGCATTTCACCTTCTCTGGATCGGATTTGTACCATTCTTGTGTAGCATGTGACCTATTAATGTGATTTCGTGCAGTCTTAGTTCAAGCTTATCCTGGTTTAGCATGATCCCTTATTCTTGGCATCGTTTTCATAACTCTTTGAGATGTTGTCATGTATCTTTGCTCTGTATTTTTGCAATGGATTATGACATCATCGGCAAAGCACATTTCTCCTCTAGACCGTGCAGTGTCCAACTTGCTTCTTTTGAAATATTTCCGAAAAAACACATAGGCCAAAAGGAATGAGGCACCTGCCATGGCTTGTCTGAAAAGTGGTCAATAGACTTAATTCATAGTCTAACTGAACGTGCCAGATGATAGGTCTGCTTTTGAAAATACTATGGATTGACCAAGTTCGTGTAGGGTCTCCTTTAGGATCGGCAGTGTATAGTGTTCTCGCTATATTGCATTATTAAGCTCCCTAGGGTCAATGCATATTCCCAGGTGTCCATATTTCTTTGGTGCTATGACCAGTGCACTCACCCACGGTGTCGGCTCGTCTACCACAGCAATGACGTCAGCATTTACTAGCCTATCCGGTTACTGCTTTAATTTGGAACAGATAGCTACTGGTACCCTCCTAGTTGGCATGACGGTTGGTCTCACATTTTCATCAGGTTTTACAGTGGCTAGGCCTGGCAACTTGCCTAACTTATTTTCGAACACTGACGGGAACATTTCGACATCTGTGACTCACATGACTCTTTGCATGTTTTCATAATTTATTGAAAGAGTTTCATTTGTTGTGCTACCTGAAGCGTCGCAGGCTTCATGGGTGTAATGTTATGTTGGATCAGCTGAACTCGTCAATCACAAACAAACGACAACGATATGACGCATGAATATGGTGTAGATTTTTGTTTATGTTGACGTCTACTTGACCTTGACGACGACTACGACAACGTCTACGACCACGTCTAACAAGGTCAACAATAACGTCTGTCGTAACGGTTCACTGAAATCAATAACAGTAAAACAAATCAAATCTGTCTTAAATAACAGAACAATCTAAACTCATAGATCAACAACTACTGTAAATCTTCTTCCAAACACAAAGAGTAACTGTACTTTCACTAATCATATCATCCCACACTGCACTGTGCAACTAACTGCACGCACAATCAAACAAGTCCCTGGATGCATCGCATACATCTTATATGCCTAGGTCTCATGCCTTCACAGGCCCCTGGAACTCGTACACAAATAGTACAAAAACGACTGCAACTGTGAACGTCCAACGAACACATTACTACAGCAATAGTGCAACATGCACTGCTGATGTACACGCTTCTTCCTACAAAATTTTAAAACCCCGCCAGGCCCTAATTTTATAGTTTTACCCCACAGCTCATTAAAGTTAGCATTTATCTAATTTCTTACCAAAATGACGAGAAATATACAACAATACTTACAAGCTGTGTCCAACAATATAAATCCCACGGATTTGCTATGATTGAGAGTTAATTAACTCTACTTTCTTTTCGTCTACTCTTGACTTATACCAATTAGGAGTGACGTAATTGGTGGCGCTAGAGAACAATTAATCTTGCTGCAACACTACCCTATGTCTTAATAACGGAGTTAAAGTGTCCTCTGTGACAACAAACTCGACTGAAAATGCCTTGTTATTAACATGATTTTTGAGGACTAGTAGGGCTGTACTTTTTGACTTCATTTGAGTACCAATCCACATAGTAAGGCTCTTTAAATCACCTGTCGTAGCACCAACATATTTCTCAGGTACCGTCTTGACTGGTGCACCTGTGTCGATTTGGAAAACAATCGCTTCATTGTTTGCCTCCATCTTGCATTTCAGATCTTACTCTCAGTTTAATTACATTAATCCACACAGTCTTCAGATTGATAGTCAACTTGATTAACCTGTTTTGACTGATTTTGGCGCCTATTAGTGTTAGCTGACCTGCATTTCTTTGCAAAATGATTTTCTCTGCTACATTGTGTGCACAATTTACGCCAGGCTGTGCATTCTTCTTTTCTCCTTCGGTGTGACCTTCCACAATACTGGCAATTGTGGATCATGGGGCGGTTTTCTTTTTGTTATCGGCTTTGACCTTTTCTGTTGAACTTTGTTTACGCTCTCTGAATCCATTGATTTCATTTGGTTAGTCGTCGTTTTACAAATGTCGATTGCTGCTTGCAAAGGTTAATTTTCTAGTTGAAGTAGGCTTTTTCTAGTGTTGGGGTCAAGTATACCCAAAAGTAGCTTGTCCCTTATCAACGTTTCTTCAGCTCACCAAAATTGCATGTTTTGGCAAGTGTGCGCAAACTCGCAACATTTGTATCAATGGTCTCACCTGTGTTCTGGTCCCATTTATTGAATACATATCGTTAACAGGTCTCGTTACACTCCCCGATGAAATATTCATGTAATTTCTTTATGACTTTAATATCATCCTGATCTTCCCTGTGTAAAAACTTTAGACTGCTATATATCTTCACACCATTGGCTCCAATGTAGTGTAAAAATACAGCCTTTTTGTATACAGTTTCGTGTTTATCTAGCTGGTTGATGATACAGTACCCCTCAAACATCTGTTCGAATAGCTCCATTCTTCCGCTATCCCATCTTTGAACTGAAGGGCGGTGGAGGGGCAATGTTTGTCAAAGGGCGAGGTTGGGGATTAATTTTTCCACAACTACGACTCATTCTAGTCGCCTCCGTTGTCGTCTTTCGGAGTCTGACATTGTGTTGTGTGTGTGCTACTACTCGTCAATATTCGCACAATTGATACCTATAATAATGTTCACCGCGAAAACTTGTTCAGCGAAGACAGTTTTCGTATAGTATTTACGAATTGACCAGTTCAGAAACTGTTTTTTCGGCTTGAATGTCGGAACAGCGTCCTTTAACAACTACAAACACCGCTACCGCCATGTTTCATGGACCGATATATAACACAGAGGCGGTAAATACCGTTAGGTAAGTATATATTGTGGACGTTCTGGAATTACACACGAGAGCTCATCTGCAGGGGTGCATGTAATAACCTTATCGACTACAGTATGCCATGATGGTAAGTTATAGATTAAATCACGTAACAGCAACTATTTCCAGAAGAATCCACTTGATGACAGAGCTCGCCGTATGCGAAGAGTTCAGTTCTTTTATAACTTAATAAAGACTATTATATATACTTCACTACTTATTTCTAGGTTGTTTTCCTTTAGTTCCGATGAATAAGAAATACAACTACTGTACCAGCATTTTGTAACCTATTGCAAGCCCGTTTAACTTGCTAAGGAGGTTTAAAGACCGTCAGTCTTAAATTAATGCTGTGAATCCACATTATTTCACGGGTTTTTTTTTTGACATGATAACAGCCATTTCAGATAAATAATCTTTTCAGATATAAACACAAAATAGTAAAGACTACCGTTGCCCAACACTTATACGAACATTGTTTGACAGAGAAGGAATTTGCTGACCTCATAAATGAATGAATACTTACAAGACACCGATGATATATTAAAGGGTTTCTTACAAAGACACAAATCATCGGCAGACATAATACGTGAACGTGACGTATCTTTGCCTGTAAACTACATTGCCATTATAATCGCTTCTCGTCCTTGTAGCCTCAGATCATGTGTAGTATCTGTTCAGTGTCCTTACCCCTTGTAGGGGAAACGTGATACACACAATCAATCTCGATGAATGGGAACCGGGGTTTGAGAGCGGTATGGTCTTTTGGTTGTTTGGTTCTCGTGCCGGGATTCTTTCTGGTAGCATACCCCCATTGACAGTCCCATGACTTACACACTAAATCACAAAAGTAATGTGGTCTCTAAGTCTAGATAAAAGTTCTGACTAGCTAAACGCTAGCCATCACCGGATAGCTGACAAGTTGGCCTTTCATGACACTATTAATTTTCCTATCATGACCATGTAGATTTCTTGCTATCCAAGCCGGTAGTTTTCGTCACTTGTAAACAAACCTCTTCACTCAGTAGTAAACCATTTTCGTACGCTGCTCCTGGGAGGACCAAAGTGGTCTAACATTGCCTCACCTCAATTGACCCAATTTTCTCACCACATGTACTTCCGTTCATGCTCTTCAACATGCAAGCCACAACAAAATGAGATCATGATTAATAACAGGTCACAAAGATGTTCTCCTGCTGCTTTTGGCACTTTTCCTGAAGGGGAACAATCGAGCGGACGGATAAAGACTTAAATAGGAGTATGTCACCATCTAGGGTGACTTTTGTTTCAATATATTTCTGTCAAATATGCTCCCACAGACGGGAATGGTTATCGATTAACCAACTATCAAAGCTGTTTCTTGCAGTCAGTTGGGACTGTGTTCCAATGCTAACACCACTCTAAACTGTCCTCTCATGTCATGCTTCAAAGAATACGTATTAACAGTACGAATAGTTCCTAACCTTTATCTGCTAGAAAAATGATATTGATCTTGTTTTACTGTCAGTACAAATGATTTGAAGCAGGACATGTAAGTACAGTAAAGGAAAACTGTGCCAACTGGGTGGTTTCATGCTACCCATCCAGAGTAAAAGTACTGTGTTGCACTCCATGAGACATATTGGTATAAACAAAAAGGGGTGATCGCACAGTGCCATGAGTGAGTTGAGCAAGGTATTTATTTACAACGTTTCGCGCCATTAAAGAAGGTAACATGCGTCAACTGACAGAACTGAAAGAGATATACCGGTACATTACAAAATAGAGGAGATTCAGAGACAAAGCAGTCAAGCGAAAAGTACACATATAAAAGTAAGATCGGTTAACACCACGTAAGAAAAAGTACTTAGGCTGTGAAAAAGGCAATTTTCGGTACAGTGAAGATGTTCAATTATCCTGTCCGAAGGTCTCGTTTTCGTTTGCCAATTTACCATTTCTAACACCGTATTCAACGAAAAATGTACACAATGGTTGTTGAAATACTGTTGTAAAGTGAAATTTGACCTCTCTCCATGAGTGAACTCTGTTATCCTCTTCTTTCTCATTTTCAAGAAACAGGATGTTGAGCAGATGGCCACCTTTTTGCATAACCTCTCTACAACTGTTGTTTTAGTGTACATGTGCTACAGACTTGGTGCAGTAGTTTATTGACTATTTTCTAAGTCATGGGAGGGTCATTTCTTATGTTTTGGGGTATTTAGTAGTTCATTAAGTAACTTGTAAACACACTACATTGGGTACTGCTGCTCTTGCTTGAAGGTTAGTAGAGTCTTGTTAATATTGTTACACTGAGTGAAGCAGTTACACAGTTAGATAGAGTTGGGCCATGCTGTTTGTTCACTGTGGACCAATATCCTAAACATAGAGGATCTATGACATAGCTTTGTTAGTAAATTAATTTATTGAAGAAAACATTTATCTTTATTCTTGTAATTTAGTTCTTGTAGTTACTGTTTAAAATGATATTAAATTGCGACAACTTGTGATTCTAAAGGCGCATTTACACGACACGACAAAATGTCTGCAATTTTGCTTTTAGTCGACTTGTCGTGTGATATATTGTCGGTACATGTAAACGGCTTCTTCTCTTGTCGTGAGGAATGATCGTCCACTACAAAATCGTCCACGATTTCTTTTCAAACCGCACACGACTTGATCGCAGCGTGTCAATGGAATCTTGTTCAACATCTGTCGCGCGCGAGAAGATTTTGAGTTGTCGTGCAAAGTTCAGCAAAGTTCAACTTTCGTCACCATTTTTATTAATGCCATAGCGACCAGTGACAACAAAATGGCTGAATTAACGATGGCGTTAATGGCGTGAAGAAATGTGCAATAAAAGACGATGGGCTGAAGGGAGGTAGGGATGTTCTTAAACATCATGAAGCTTTCTTGTAAACAAGATAGCAGGATAACAAAATGAAGTTGTTTGCCGCACTTTTCTCACAAAATTAATAAAAGAACTGCCTGTGGATAGTTACTGAAGTGGTCGTTTTAATCCAATCCGTTTATTGTGCATCACATAATGCATACTAGTAGTGGGCGATGTTTGAGTACAGCCTAGCCGAGGCCTAACTTGCTTTAATCATGTCTTTCGAGAGGCCTTATTATTGGTTTACTAGGTCGGCCTAAACTTCAAAGATAAGTTAAAAGCATGACGACGAACACATGTATAAATTATAACCTAACATTCCATGGCTAGTAATACTAATAATAGGGGCGGACAAGGCTGTGTCTAACCTAGACTTGAAGTAAGTAGACAAGGACTAAAGTTAGAAGTTGACCATAGGCAAATAGGGTAAGATATGCTGGTGGATATATTGTTACGCTAGGCTAGAGACTAGACCAAACAGACAAAGTTATGTCTGTTACTGTTAGGCATCTATAGGCTAGGCATATATGCCTGAAGCATTTAAGCCTAGCTCCAAAGTAAATTCCAGAAATGAACTAAACATTCAATTCGATTAGAACCTGACCTACCCGGCTGTCTTCCCCCTTCCCACATACATACCATTGAAAAGTTATCGCTAGCCTAGTCCCGATAATTCCTGGTAGTTTAGCCTAGGCCTAGGTTAATGACTAGTCTAACGAGGCACAGCATGTTCAAGTAGAGTAAGTTCTACTTTACTTCATTTCTTAGTAAGGTTAATAATACGTAAGCATTATCCTATGTCTTACTTAAGCTTTAAATCTGCCTTGGGTACTGTCTACTAATTTTGTAAGTCTAGCATATTTGTAACCTGTTGTAAAATTTTAGGAAAATATTACCCGATTTCAATGTATGCGCAGCACACATTATGACTAGGAGTAACTTATAGCCTAGGCCTAGGTTATGTCTATTTAACTTTTAAGTTGGCATATGCCCTAGTCTAAAGTTACTACGCCTAAGTGTAACCCAGGTCTAAAGTCGTACTAGACTACTTGTAAACTTACAACTCTAAGTATGCCTAGGCCTTTCACTAGTAACGTTAGACTAGGCAGTCCTAGCCGTAGAACTAAGTAACGTTATTACTAGGCTAGTAGTTTACGCTAGTATTGTAGCTTGTACCTGTATGCTTGTATGCCTAGTACTGTAGGGTATGTTGCTAATCTGTGCTATTGCTGGCTAGGCATCGGTTTAGACCTATTTTGACCCAAATTTACCTTTCGTTTAAGCCACTTGATTCTCCTGATGCAATTAATCCTCTACACATCTTGGAGACGTGTCTTGAAAATGTCAGAAAATGGATGGCTGATAAAATACTTAAGCTTAACGATGACAAGACAGACGTGATATTTTTCCATTCAAAGCATGGCAAACGAACGATCCACTTTCCTTCTTTGAGAATGGGCAATGATGTTATTCCACCCTCGACATCAGTACGGAATCTCGGTGTGTATTTGTCTATGGAAAACCATATAAATTTAATTAGTCGCTCTTGTTACAACCAATTACGCATCATCGGAGAATTCGTCATCCCTTAACGAGGAGGTAACAATGTCTCTCGTCCATTCGCTGGTTACATCTCGTCTTGATTACTGTAATGCTCTCGGAATGGAACGTCATGCTCCACAATCAGAAAACTACAGAGGCTCCAGAATGGTGACCGGACAACTCCCCCCTGGACAAGTACCCCCCCCAGACAACTCCCCCTGGACGATTACCCCCCAGACAACTCCCCCCTGGCCATTTCCCCCGCTCAATTCCCACCCAGACAGTTCCCACCCCAGAAAATCCCCCCCCGGACATTTCCCATCCCGGTCGCTTCCCCCCCCCCCGGACAATTACCCTCCCGGACAATATCCCCCCGGACAATTGCCCACAGGTAATTATCAATCGGGAGCACCCAATTGGGACGATTTTATAACGCTAATTACCAATCAAACTGTTCGTGTGTACGATATTATTTTATATTAGCATAACCAACAGGCCCAACCCATATGAGAAAAAATAATCGCGAAGTTAAAGATATCAACAACGCGTATCTTTGTGCGAGATTCTCGTGCATTAGTGATATATTGATTTATTTCCTCTTTCTGTTTGTAAGCCATGTGCCCTGTAGAGAGTGACTTTCGCTTAATTTTTTTTCCACATAAAGGAGTCAGAAATGGGTTTACATTTGGTCTACTTACATAGAGATCTGAATTACCACTTTCGTCCTGTTACGCTACCAATGTAATAAGTTTGCAATGTAGTAAAACACACGAACACCGTTGAATTGAAAAGCTCAAATAGCAAAACGACTGTATTTTAGGAGACAAAGTACCAAACACTTTCTTGTTTCGCGTGCATTGTGTATACTATAGCTAAACTGACACAATGATAATATTTTGGGCGTCAATTTGGAAAATCGATTTGGCGGGCTTCGCGCGCACTAGCTGCATTGGTGCTGTGAGAATTAATCACTCCTTGCACATGCATGTTAGCTAGATAACCTTAACATTTTCTGCGCACTTCGCGCGCACTTTAGCTGCATTTGTTTCCTGGGCCCCGTTCCACAAAGACTAACTTACGCTTGATCTTAAGATCAAACTTAAGTTCGATTCTCATCCGATTGATCGTAGCGTAAGTTCGATCGTTAAGTAGCGTTCCACAAAATCAAACTTACGCTACGCATGATTTTAATTAATATATGGTTAGTGGACGAGGCTACTTTCACCTTTCGTGACCTCAAATCACTTGTGTCTCCCAAGTTTTGACACGGCGAACAACCTGTCGGCGCATTATATGTCATGAAAATGGTGAGTAAATATCAGATAAATGTGTCAGAATAAACGTTTAACCACAATCTTTACAAGAATGACCTTTGCCATATTATATTGCATTGGTTCGTTGTGTGTTACGACTCAAAAACATTGAAAGATCGTCCGTTGACCGCATTTTATCTGCCAACTTGGTACTCTTTGCGTACGTTAAATTAGTTTAATACAGGCAGTCAGTGTTATATGTAGGCTATGTACTAGAGCCTAGAGGAATACCCGGGACAACGTTAGGCCTGCCTACGTCTTTACTAAAGATTAGGCCTAGCACTGGCAGTAGCAAAAATCTATATTAGCAATGGCTACTGTATAAAGGATAAACTAAACGAGTATACGGCTGTATTATTACACGGACGACTTAGGCTTAGTACTACAAGACTATACAGTATACTTAGGCCTATAACGGTACCTGGCTAATGATTACCAGTGGGATCAGTGACTGATATTGATAAATTGTTACAATTTCGTACAAAGGAACTCTGTATGAAGTCTAAAGACTAAAGAGAGAAGTTATTGCACTTGCACCCCTTATAGGCTTTATTCTGAACAAAAGTGAAAGTCACCTTGCTTCCGACTAAGGCCTAGCTAGCCTAATTTTTTTAAAGTCCATGAAACAAAACTAAAAGCAGTAATAGCCTAGGTCTTCAGGGCCTAACCTACACACACCAACGTATGATTTGAATACCCTGTGTTTCTTTTGGCTGAACTTGAGCTGAACGGGAGTTTACATCCTTAGTGATGTAAAACGATTTATTTTGGATTGTTTCAGTCAAGGCCTAAAGCATTGTTAAATCGGAAGTCGTCATTTTGAAAGGGAACACTGCAGGTAAACAGGGTTTTTGTTATTATAGACCTTCCTTGCTAGGTGCACACAAGTCAAGCAACTGTATCTGCCCACTTAGCCAGGGCCAGAGTGGCTAAGTTGGGCTGGGACTCTACTACAAAATACAAACACGTTTTTAGTGATCATATTTCAAGTTATTGAGAAGTTATTACAATTAAAGCTGTTCAATGGGATGAGCAGCTGTGTGTGCTGCTTGCCTGTAGCCATTGACTGTTGGAACTCAAAATAGAGGTCGTGGGGTTTAGCCTGGTATTGGCAAGGCTGGCTCAATAAGTTTAGAGCACAGTGTTCTTGAGTCGTTAATGATAAGTTGACAATTTTCACAGTAACCATTTTTTTCATTTTTTCCTAGTCTAACTCAAAAGAAAAAAAATGCAGGAAGAAGAATTTTTCCCAACAACAGATAATCATTCTTTGCCAGTTTGTGAAAGAAAATCGGGACAAATTGTTTGGTCGAGCTGGACATTGCTCACAGAGGGTAAGACTTTTAAAAGCCTAAGCACATCAAACTTAGCAATTGGGAGCTTTGTATTTTCCAATTGAAAACAATCACTACATTTTGCATTTAGTATTGACAGAGTATGAATCAAAGGTGTGATGTTGTCTGAGTAAATGACATAGAATGATTTTCCTTTTAAGACACATGCATGCTTTCATTGTGCAGCAAAAATATGCACTCAGCAGAATTGTGGGACTTGAGAATGTGTTCTATACTGCGTATCTGTTTGGAATATAAATTGTACTGTGTGTGTGTGCGTAATGACACTATTTGAAGTTGAAAACATAGCCAGTTATATCACCTAATGCTCTGTCATAATGTAAACGGATAAAGAGAAGTGGAATCTTGACATAGCACAATATGGATATAAGATGTGGAAATTTATTCAGAAAATATAAGTATTAAACATTAATTCATGTGTTTAAGTTAAATCTGTTAGGAAAATAAAGCAATATATAATTTAGGTGATATTGTAACTAACATATAGTAACTAATTTTGTAATGAATGCCAGAAGCAATATAAAAATTTAGATTTATAACTTGTTTTTTATAGCTGAAGGACTTATTGTTGGGCTTTCTGAATTTTGTTTTAACCTCCATGCATATCCAACAGGTAGAAGACAGAAAAAAAAGCTATTGGGAGAAGGCTGCACATTCCATCAGGGCTGCAGGAGGAGCCTCAGAGAGGAGTGCCTCTGAGCTTAAGAAAAAGTGGTCAGATCTGAAGATTCTGGGCAAAAAATATCAAAAAGCAAAACATGCAACAGGTAAATAGCAATTATTGGCACCTCACATCCATCACAGTTTTCTTGACATATAATAAAATGCAAATTGATAAACATCGTTCATATCATTTTATTTTAGGTGGAGGGCCAGCAGCTGATTACAGCCCTGTTTATGAGGCCGTTTTAGAGGCAATGGCCCCCCAGGCCAGAGATGGTGTCAGTGCTCTAGGGACATCAGAGACAGACCCTTTGACTGCTATGAGCGAGTCATCACAGGTACAATTTATATGATATTCATGTTAAAATAACCAATTTGAATTCGAGTTCAAGAAGCCTATAGTTTTTGGTGGAGGTTAAAGGTCATTTGTGATCACCAGAAGTCAAATTGTGAAAGCCTAGAAAACTTACAGCACTCCAACTTAATATTAAACATAATATCTTTTTGGTACCCTTGATGAATAATTTGGATAAAGATAAAGGGAATAAAAAGGACAAATAGTTACCTTTTTCCAAAGTGAAAAAATCCTTTCACAGAATTTTAAACTATTTATCAATTATTCAATTGTAACTTCTTATAAAGAGGACGTCATTCATAATGGAAGGGTAATAGGAGTATCTTGTAATTGATTAATTGTTTTCATTTGCTCTATTCACAGGATTCACCTGCACCATCACCAATCAGGCAGTCAACCCTTTGCCCAACAGTTGTCCCTCTTCCCGAGTTGTCCCCCCAAAATAATACACAAGTATTACAGACCTCATTACAAGAGGAAATAATCAAAATTGAGAGAGAAAAGCTTGAGCTAGCCAGAGAGAATTTGAAAGTGCAAAAAGGCATTCTTTCGGCACTTCAAATCATCTCAGCAGCCCTTGGTCCTGAAAAGTAACTTCCAATACATACTTGATCAAGTATGTATTTGAAGTTACTTTAACCCCCCCCCCCACCCCTTCCTCACTGTTGTTTTGTGTCTGATAAGGTATAATTAATATTATAATGGTGCTATGTATTACTGTTAAAAAAGTGTGTCGAAATCTTTAGTAAACTCCTGGTTGTCAAGACCTTTCATTCATGCCAGCTGCCTATGGCTTTAGAAAATTGGGTCACATTAATAAGTGATCCTGCTGTAATAAACAATGTCATCAAGTAAACTAAACTGGAGAAGATTTCTTAAGAGGTTCATTTCAGGCCAAAGAAGCCAGTTATACTGTCTCACTGTTATAATTACACAGCCTACACTATAGTGTACTCTTCTACGTGGAATATATTGGTTCTTTACTAAGTAGCTTTATTGCATATACAAGTGTAGGAAGCTAAGGAACTACTATTTTAATTGGCAAACCATCTGAGAGGGAGATAATATTAATGATCAAGAATTGTATAATGCCTTTCCAACCATCTTTCAGTTCAATGTCATTTCTGAACCGTCCATTATGTAACAGCACTTTAGGTCAACTTTAGATACTAATTTTAGCTTATATACTATCTGCCTTAGATATTAAATTTCTATTGGGTGTACTACTGAAACTTAATTGATGGTCAACATAACTTAAATTAAATTCCAAATGCGATTTTAAGCTGTTATGTTAGAATGTCAAAACTGTTTTATTCTTTTGTAGAATGCATGGAGTATTTGAAAAATGCAAACTATTTGTTTGACTTGACTTTCATATTCTTTGCTGACACTATGTACAGCCAAAACTAATTTGCCTCTTTCAAGGGTAAACAAGGATAGAGGAAGGGTTAGAAGAAGGTATGAGACCATCATTTAGGTGAACAAATTAGTAATTATATCTGCCCGGACTGCTGCCCCATGGACATTATCAGGTGCTGCACCAGCTTCATCTGGGTCTGGTTGAACCTGTTGGTCACGCTGGGGGTCTAAGTGTGGCTCCTTCAAGTCCTTACTGATGTTAAAGAGGATACAGCAGGCAACGATAATATCACAAGCTCTTTGTGGCTCTATTTGCATGCCATCGCCAAGCAGACATCGAAATTTGTTCTTGAGCTGGCCGTTGACTTGCTCAATCTTGGCTCGTGTCCTTGTCTGAGCACTGCAATTAAAGAATAATTATAAACTTGAAGACAACTGTTTATTTCATTGTTCATTATTAAGTAATTTATGTCTAGTTCCGTATGGTGAACTACAATATACAGTCATACCTGATACTATATTGAGTTTGTGATTTTGTGTGTGTGCATTTTGTACAAATCTGAAGCGATGTATAAATTTAGATAGTCCAATGAGCTGAAATGATACCATACCATACCTCGATATGTGTTGGTTTGTACAAGCTTACTTATTTGTTGAATGAGGTCTCTTCGAGTGTGGTTGGGTTCTGAATAGGCGTCATCAACCATGGCTGTAGAGGATAACCAGAGTCCCCGAGAAGTATCCCTTGAAGTTGGTGGTCCTCAAACTGTCTCCCAACAAGTCTTTCACTCAATATCCTACTGTCATGGGTACTGCCTGGCCATCGTGCTACAACATTGATGATTTTGTATTTTGCACTACAAATTAGCTGTACATTGATTGCATGTCTACATTTACGACTAAAAAATACATACTCATCCGGCCCATAGTTACAACCGTGGATTCCAATCAATGTCCCATCTACTGCACCCACAACCTGCGGAAATCCTGCTACCAAAAAAAAATCCCGCTGAGCATTGGTCACAGAGGCTGGAGTGATTGGGAACTTAATTTCATCATTCCGGATTTGAACCAATGCTCTTGTAACCCTCCTCAATGCTCGTGAGGGAGATGACTTGCTGCATCCGTGTAAAGAGGCACACTCTGCTAAGGCACTTTTCGATCCTGATGCATAAAATCTTAGAGCAATGAAAACCTGCAAACTGGCTGACAGAGCCCTACTTCTGTTGGTGGGATGTTCTAACTGGGCCTATAATCTATTGATTATAGTCATACAGCCTAGCCTAGTAAACCTATATCTTTGGTACATGTCAACATCATTGTAAAGTTCAAAAGGCTGCCTTCTGTCTCTAAAAATTCTCTCTCTTTGTAGAATCCGACGATAATTGCGTTGTTGACCAGCTTGCTGATACACATATAACGCCATTTGTGCACAAGTACATAAACTTCACATTTTATTACTTCTACATGTACAGTAAAAAACTGAACAAATTTAAATCAATTGCTTACCATAGCAAAGTATCATACTTACGATTTATCTGGATCACTACTTAAAGTTACGCATGATCGGATCGAACTTAAGCTTGATATGAAGCGTAAGTTTCTTTGTGGAACGGAGATAAGTTTGATATCAAACTTACGCTCGATCAGGTGACTTACGCACGATCGATCAAACTTAAGATCGAGCGTAACTCTTTGTGGAACGGGGCCCTGGTATCCTTTTCTTTGACTCTTTGTTATTCCTTGCCAGAGGCAAAAGGAATATATGCAGTCACGCATGTGTGTGTGCGTGTGTCTGTCTGGGACGCCGGCTTGTAATCACGATAACTGAACGATGCAAGATCCGATCGGTCTCATACTTGGTGGGTAGGTTACCCAAGTTTCATTAAAAACGCTGCCTGTTCACAACGAAACTACATCCAATCTGAATTAAAAACCACGGATAACGTCCAATAGAACCGTTGTACTACCAAGAGAACGTACACCTTTTGCACACAAAGTAAGGCTTCCGAGCGGCAGGTTAAAGCTAATGCAAATATGTTTGAGTTTACAGTTTTGAGTTTTAGATTCTACTGATGCCCATATGCTCATTTCCAATTGCCATATAGCCCCCTATTCGTATGAGGCGTAACGCACATGTTATCTGATAGGCTGGTCGGTGGGAGATACGGTAGCTTATAAAACAAGGTCTCCACAATTTGGCGTCTGGCGACTCAGAATTACCTTTGACCTCAATAAAATCTTGTACTGAATGTGTAACAACAACATACTAAATACGAGATTCGTCCAACATTCCCTTCTTGAGTAATCGTGTTAAGAAGGTTTTTACCATTTGGCCCCTGGTAACTCAAAATGATCTTTGTCCTACCCACAAAACAGTAGGGTTCTTCTACCCAATGTTACTCATATACACCAATATTAGATTGGTCCAAGCTTCCCTTCTTGAGATATCGTGTTACAAGCGAGGCGTCACCCGCCCCCCCCCAAACACACACATACACACACACTCTCCGCCTGCATGAATGCATAGGTTACGATTGTCATCGAAACCAAACTGAAATCTCCTGTGCACATCCCTATTTTTACTGGAATAATAGCCTTAACCCCGCCTACATCGGCTGTCAATAAATCGTCGAAATTTACGAGGAGGGGGATTGTCCGTAGGAAATTGTCCAGGTGGGGATTGTCCGGGGGTAAATTGTCATGGGTGGGAATTGTTCGGAGTGGCAATTTTCCGGGGGGGGGGCAGAATTGTCATGCGTGGGAATTGTCCGGGGGTAATTGTCCGGGGGGATCGTCCAGGTGGGAGTTGTCCGGGAACCTCCATAATACGGCTACCAGAATTATCAGCAGAACCCGTCGTTACGAACACATCACTCCAGTACTCCGAGACCTGCATTGGTTGCCAATTCATCGCCGGATAAATTACAAGCTCATTCTGCACGTTTTTCGTATTCTCCATGATCAATCTCCGAGTTATATGACTGATTTGTTGAAACGCTAGACTCCAGCTAGGGCATTACGGTCATTCCTCGTACTAACAAAGTTAGTAACTGCACGTACGTTCGTACAATTGCCAACATGCGCATGCACAAAGGGCTAGCCTGCACACTGCTTGATGCACACGTGTAGCCCAGATTGCAAGAACAGAAAATATCGTAAAGAAGCGTGCATAACTTTACAGAAGTCCAAGGAAGATCTTGTGCATTGGTATTAGGGGCAAATTCAATGCAGTTACAACTCAATTGAGCTGTTGGCATTATGATGATGGTCTTTCAGGGAGTCGTGAATATAGTATATGGCTATGGCGTGATATCGTGTTTCAACACTGATTGGACATTTTTCGTTTAAACAGAGAGGAGATTCTCATAGATCTCTGGCGGGAGGAAGATTGCCTATACAACATCACAATGAAAGTATTTTAGAAGGACAGAAAAAGGATAGCCTTGGAAACTTTTGCAAGTCATTTAGATACGACATGTGAGCATTAATCCATACGACTGGTGTATACAGTTTACTTAATTGCAGAAAGATAATAAAGAAGTTCCCTAAACTTTATTTATAACGAAGCGCAGGCTGAAATCCGTAAAAGTAATGTACCCTACCTATCTGCAAACGTTGCTTCATTAAACAGTAATCTTTATCCACTGAGGATGAAATCAACATGAAGACATTGAAGCTTCGCACCAAATACGGGAAAGTGAAACGAAAACTTGTAAGTGGAAGTGGGGCGTCTTCTCTAAGTAAGAGAGAAAAATGGTTACAAGAACGGCTCGGGTTCTTAGAATCATTTATAGCTGCGAAGACAACAACTTCAAATATGGACAAGGTATTGAAAATACCTATATATTGGCCTATTGTTATGTAATAAACATATAGTGAAGAAATTCCATTCACTTATATTAAAAGTAAATATCATGCAACTATTCCAAATCCAGAAATAATGGCCAATTTTCATATTTACATAGGGCCCTATATGGGAATGGCTTTGATATGTATGTTTTCAATGGGATTGCTTTATTTCCAACGATGAAAAGGGACGTCTGTGTATAATGTAATAATACAAAAAGAAATACAATCGGACTATGTTTGTATTTACAGATTACATACAATACGGACCAGGAGGACCAGGGGTGCGAGGACTATTCTGCACCGCCTTCGTATAGTGATATCGAAGAGAAGAAAAAAATCAACGCAAATCAGACGAGGAAAAGGAGATAGAGATGATGGAAAAATTGGTGGCAACCATTAGTGAGGTTGCAAATAGGCCCAAAAAAGATAAAGGAGAAGATATTTTTGGGAAGTTTGTTGCTTCCGAAATATCAGAAATAAAAGACGCAGGGATAAGAAATGTAGTAAAGATGAACATTCACAAAGTAATTTTCGAAGGACTGCTGGAGAGTAGAAAAAGGAAGCTGAAACTGTGTGTACTCAAATCACGTTCGTAGCGGAACAGTGATATATGTTACACTTTCATTGATAATATATGCATGTTACTTTTTTGGTTCCTTGTTGAAAGCAAAGGAAATTATGTATTCAGGTTGGCGTGTATGTGTGTAAGCGTGTCTTTGCATTACTTGCTGTTGCGGGACACTGTATCAATCACACACATTCATTGTGGGACAGAAATGTGCGTGGAGACCTCAAATTTATGACCTGCATTCACTATTGAGTATTGTATCTGCATTTGTGATACGAACCACAACAGTATGCAGGGCTATCAAATGCATCGTTTGTTTAATTGTTTTAATTGTGCTTTATTGTTTTAATTAAGTTATAGCTTCTTAAAAACACATTTTATTTGTTTTAAATGTGTGAGCTGTATTAACTATTGAGTAATTGTGCTTTAAGCAGTATGTTTGAAAATAATGTGCTAAAAAAGCCTCTGCATACTGTTTATGTCGATGGGTTCGTATGTAAATAGATATTCAGAGAGAGAATTCAGGGTTGACAGGTTGAGTGTTTATTGAGTCATTTAGTATCTCAAAAGTAGAGGGCGTACCTTTAGTACTGAGAATATCTACATCTCCTTTCCTTAGATAATGGCAATGTTAATGATTTCTGCTTGGTCAATTTTAATGCTGGTTATACCATGATGAAATGATGACATAAATGGTTATGCAATATGAAAATGATAACATAATTAATTAAACATTCAATATGAATGGTAAAGTTCAAGAATGTCGATTTGCTACTTATTAGCCTATTTTCTGTATGTCCCTTTTTTTGTTAAAAAAAAACAATGATAACTGACTGAACATGAAATGTGTGTTTTTTGTTTGTTTTTCAATCAAAATCAAAATTAGATACAACATGAGCATTTGGCTTTTGGTTTGACGACACGTCCACTACGTGTTCTGATAGTGTTATCATTGATATCTGGCGCAGGAGGGG
>KN883875.1:109903-121404 GCA_000934455.1 Apostichopus parvimensis
GGGGGGGGGGGGCATGAGTCTCTGCACATGGATATGGCTACCATCATTCGACCGAGACTACAGTTTGATTGGAGTCGCGGTCCCAGTGCCCCGGTGAGGGTAGGAGAACACGTAACTGCGACGTCATACTGTAGTTCCGAACGTGAGATCAGAACATGGAAGAATGAAATTGTAGTAAGTAAGTTTTGATTGATCGACCGGGACCGCGACTCCATGTCCTCGGTGGAGTGTTCATTTGGGGCGTTGTATTCTGTACCGTTTCTGGAACCAACCAATAGGGTGGAGGATAGTGTCATATTCATAACATAGGCCTAGGCTACTAGCGTTCGGACGAGACATCAATTTTCTTGCTATAGCCGTGTGTGATGCTCAAAATAAAAACAATCCAGAATATCGAATAATAAAATTAAATACTAACCTCTATCTGCGAGTTCACTCATAGCCATGCGACGCTGTTCGAAGTCCTCTGTTCCAAACTGGGTGCTGCATGGCTTCCCACCGCCATAGGAACACGAACAAGTGAACCCTTCAATTTTTCTTCTTTCCTCCAACTCATTCTCCGAAACGAAGTCCAGCCTAACAGCTTCCATTATATCAGCCTGGTCATCTGTGAAAATTATATCGTCTTCCCCAACTCCAAGCTCAACTTCAACGGGCCTAGTGTTATCGACAGGCTCACTACCACCACTATCGTAACTAAGGCCATCTTCCTCACCAAGGTCTGTCTGAGAGTTCGACGATTCTTCATTGCCCCCCTGCTCTTCCGGTGCGAAGAAATAATCGTTCAGTAGCGCTTGAAATTCCTCATTATTCGATAAGTCATTTCCCGAACTTGAGTTCAGAAAACTAGCGATGTCGTCCATTTTGAGACCGTATAATTATAAATGATCTCAAGTTATTTTGCGTAGCCTTTCACAGTGCGATACAGATTCACATGTAGTCCACGTACATACAGTACACGCTAACGTTAACCGGCCGTGATCGATCATGGTTTCGCTAAACTGGGCCAGCCAACGCTGCTCGCAGTGCGCAGCCGTACGTATGCTAATGAGCAAGCTGACCAATCAGCGGCGCGGACGGAGGGCCTTTTAGCAAAATAAATACTGTTTGTTTACATAATTCCATTGATGGTAGCCTTCGGTGTGTACTAGCTACTACGACGCAATATATTGCATTGGATTGTTTATTTAGTGACCTTTCAAGTGATACCAAATTTGTATAGGGGAGAGAATGATGAAAGAGTAGTAATCAGTGATGAAAATGCTGAAATTTTAGCCACTTTCAGAGATATTTTCGGAATGTAGGCCAAAATATTTCTTTTCTAAATTACTAAAAAATCACAGAAGGAAATGATTGATGAAAAAACTGAAAATATGTGGTGAAAGGAGACATTCTAAATTTTCCAAAACAACAGAAACCCCATTTTGACCCCTGAATGCACTTTTGGACAAAAACGACCTATAGCTCGATTACTTACGGGCCGACATAATACCCGATCTGCCGGAGCACGTCACATATGCTAAGCCAAGCTTTGCTTTGACACATGAAGTCCTCGATCATTTGGTAGACTGTAAGGACGAAGGACAAACTTACGAGATTAAGAAATTCATTTGGTCTAGTCTCATTTTCAATAACAGGCACAATAGATGTGCAAACCAAACATACTTTTTGAAAATGTGTAGTCAGAATTCAGGTGACACACATGTGTTGAATGTTTCTTTAACATTTTTGGACTCATGATGAGCCAGAAAATTTTATATATTATATATAAATATATATTAAGTCTTATATGAACAAGTGCTAAATGATATCAGTGAAACAGTATGTGTTCTATGAGGAAAGGCAAGGCTTAAATGGACAACAAAAAAATAAAGCAACCAATTAACTATATCAACTTTCAAACAATTTATTTACCATCAATGCAATCATTTTGAAATGTAATTCATTTGTCAATTCACTTGACAAAGTTGATGAGAAGCTTGAAGTGTAAAAAATGTTGCAAACCTAATTAGGAATAATGTTCAAATATTTATCAGTTTCTTTTCAAACCAACATACAGCTTAAACAGCTCATAAAACACTGTGATTTTTATTTAATCAATTCCCGAAATCATTAAAAGTTGCTGCAATTGTAAATATTGGGTGTTACTTATCCTTCGTGAAACAAGGATAAACATTTATTTCATGCAGTTAGCTTCCCTCTGACACATCACTGTACTTTCATTTCACTGCTACTCATTAGGCTAACTTTTCCTTCTTTATATTAGATCATTGGTATTAGAAGTTTCAAGTGTAAAAAAACTTGCAAAACTAATTAGGAATAATGTTCAAATATTTATCAGTTTTGTTCAGTTTCTTTGCAATATCAACATACAGCTTAAACAGCTCAAAAAAAACCGTGGTTTTTATTTAATCAATTCCAAAAGATATTAAAAGTTGCTGCAATAGTGAATTTTTAACATTCCTTATTTACAACAAGGAATATGCAAATTGACTGCTTTGGAATAATTTCAAATGTTCTTCAAGAGTTAACTCAATACTTTAAATGTCAAATTCATTGAAATTTTAAAACATTTGGAACAAAATTGCTTGCAATGACTAACTTAACTTTTTCTTTTTGAGTAAAATAAAGGAATTTTTTTCACCATATTTCCAAAATTACGTGAAGCTATGTCCATTTGGATTTTGTAATATACAATACAGAATTGAACAGAAAGTGTCAAAATTTATCCATTTTTAACTCAAAAAGTATGTAGAAAATTCAGCTTTCATCACTACAATCTCCATAACAGAATTCAAGTAAATACTGGGTGTTACTTATCCTTCGTCATACAAGGATAAACATTTATTTCATGCAGTTAGCTTCCCTCTGACACATCACTGTACTTTCATTTCACTGCTACTCATTAGGAATGCACACTAAAACACAAAATAAGCTTTAAGCGTGCCAAGTAGCAGAACCACAAAAATAACAATGTCAATTGCCATTACATTTATGAAGATGTGTCAGAATAAATTTTTCAAAAGGTTCTTTTAAATCACAGTCACAATAAAGGACTCTTTGAAGTGCTCTAATTTATTGTCAAAGTAAAATGGTGAACCACGCAACAAGGAATATACCGCTCTAAATTGAAACTTAAGTATCTAAACTATTCTTTGAAGTATTGTACTATATAATTGTAATTTGCAACTCTAATCTATTCTTGAGACCATAGTTTGGAAATGTGATCTTTGCAATATTGAACTAAACTGCACACTCTCATATTAAGAAAGGCTTTTACAAAGTACCCATTCAGTAAGACTTTCTAGAGTTCCTTTAGAATAATCAGTTATATAATTTGACTTTTGTCTTTTCTGTATTAAATTCCAAACTTTTGATTTTATTTGCACAACTGTTCTGGATCTCAGGCATTGATGACTTGTCTGAGCTTGTTTGCACATGAGTGTGTTTGGTGGGTGCATACTTGACACACATGAAGAAAGTTCGTGGTCATTTAGAACTGCTTGTTCTTCCTTTCTTACCTCGTTTCCCTTTCCATGACCCGTTGCTTTTTTCAAGTTGATGATTTGCCCCAATTTCATTTTCTTGGTCCACATCATTTTCAATTTGTGTCTCTTCACCAGACAGCTCATTGTCACTCCCAGCTTTGTACATGTCCATTTCTTCAATTGACTGTCCTTTATACTTGCTGAGTTCCCCTTTATCTGCAGCCATTAACTGTTTACTTACTTTTGCTAAAAAGATTGTTTCTTGAGGGAGTCTATAGTACTGCCTGTGCACTTGAATGTTGTGCCCTAAATGTTGTGCTAGCTGCTCAAGTTCAGTTTTAGTGAGATTGATAATTTGAGATCAAGTTGCCAGATGTTTGCGAAGATTTGTGGCAGTTAAACGTTCAGGACTGCTTGCCCCACAAGACTCCCATATTTGTGAATACAGTCAGAACCCCGAAGAGGTAACAACGAATTGCCAGATGGACATGCAAAAGAGGTATGTATTATTTGGATTAACTCCTATGAGGTTTCTTGATTCCACTAGGATCTCAAAACTTTTTTGGATGTTTGGTGTAAGAAGTATTGGAACCCCCCTGTCTCTCTTTCCACTTGTCATGACCAGTGTCAGGCGTTTGACTGCCAATTTTTGGGCAAGTGGGAGGCTTTCGTAAATTTCATCGTGGTGGTTCACTGGGGAAGAAGTTTGCTTCATAAAATCTTTTAACTCTAGTAGTTTTGTTTCACCAGGTCGCCTCCTATTGAAAATTATTGTTTGTGCAAGAGTTACCTGAGCTCTCTCCCTCCACAGTGATGCTGACATACCCTCACTCGCAATTTGGGCCTAAGTGTTACTCTCTAATTTGGAAAGATAATGGTTTAGCTTCACTATGTCTTCAGTTAGTGGAATTTTTTCAGGGCGACTCCACTTTGCTTTTGAAACTTGCCGAAGAGAATGACGAGATATCATGGACGGCCAGCTAAGGTCAAACAATCTCTCAAAATCTTTTGCCGCTTTCTCTTGCACATTGTTTGAAGACTTGATAGATTCAGCAGCAAGAATTTCAGCCATTTTGTTTAGCCCATTGCCCATTTTTTTTGCTAAGGAAGGTATTTCAAATTCTTGCAAGTCATATTTGAAACCACAACAAGTTTTAACCCCTTCAATGACATCATCAAAGAACTTTGGGTTAATGAGATCCTTTGCTGACTTTACTTCAGGGTTGATCTGCATTGTTGCCTTTAGAAGTCGCCCCATTTCCCTTATTTTTTGGGAAATATATTGGTTACCCTGTTTTAAGTAGCCGGCACAGTTTACGTAGTACATGCAATATAGGCAAAGAATAGCATCTTGCCTGATTATGGCTGTTACTTCATCAATGCACATGTTGGCCAGAAGATCTTTAAGTCTTTGAGAAGCACACTTATCAATGGAGAGTAGGTGGTTTGCTGCCTTCTGTGCTGCGTATATCTCGGGAGCTTACTTTTAGCACAGGTTTTTCGATGTCGCCATAAATTTCTCTTTGCATAATAACCTAGGCAAGATGGACATGGGACAAATTCAGATTGATTTCTGGAAGTACTTGCCTCAGGTCTTTTGTACACCAGCAAATCACCTTCTCCCTTTCCTAAAACACTATAATTGTGTGCATGGTCACCTTGTTTGGGAATTTCAGCTAGGAATTGCCTTCTGTGTTTAGATAGTTTGGGAAGCAAAGAGGCCTTTTGAACTAAAGGTTGGTCACTGTGGTTATTTTCCAAATGTCGAGGCAATTTGGTAAATAATTTTTGCCAAAACAAACAACTGTGTTTCCTGTCCCATTTTCTCTTCAATGTGTACACATCTGATGTAACTACTCTAACTTTACACTGACTTGGATCATCCTGTTCATCTTCATCATCACTTGAATCATTACTTGTATTGTCAGAACCTTGACTGTAGTCAGGATCAACATCTTCAACCTCTCAATCTGATGAACTACTTTGCACATCAATGTGCGGGTTGAGATAAGCAACAGTCTTCAGGCGATTCTTAAAGAAAGAAATATTATGTACAAGAATATAAATCCAAAAACAAGAATGATCATAGTAACAATGCTCTGAAAGTCAATGCATCCCCCCTCCCTCCCCGGTGACATCACTCACAGGGAACATAATGAACTATGTATGACAACTTGAAGCAAAGCAGTTTAATATTGATGCAATCAATTACTATCTATGAGGAAATATACTGATCTTATTTAAAGGGAACTGAATCTCAAAAGACCAGCAGTTACCAGTTAAAAACTCTGCAAAGGCCAGTTTTGACAGTGAGTTGTACGCGGAAGCTTAGTTAGCTGATGTTTCATAACCGATACAAGAACAATTTTGTAAGATATGTGCAGGTGGATCAGCTTGCTGCTACTCAACCTCCGATATAGTTGGAAATGGACAATGGGTTTGCTTGCAGAAATTTAATGCTTGAAATTTAGGCCACTTGCCCTTTAAGCATATGTTCCTATACATGGACAAATACAGAGCAATGTACAGACACTGAGGAAAATTGTAACTTCCATAACTGCAAGTTAATTGCAAATAGTCGGCTATCATGTTGAAATAATATAATATGTGTGGGAACCTTTAATTAACAATTGTACCAAAATGTCCCAAAAGTTTTAAGTTAAAGGCATCTTTTCTACCGAGAGACTATTATAGCTGTCATGTTGTTGCTTTGTGCTCAAGAAGATCACATTTATTATCTCGGATGTATGTCTGAGTCAGCCATTGGTTATTTTGTATTATTTTTCCTCTAACCAAGTAAACTTACCGGTGGTTCACTGACTTTTTCACTTTGTCTATGAACCAGCACATCAAGAACATTTTGAAGGTTGCTGACAACCACAGGTACATCTTCAATGTGGAACAAAGAACCATATTGCTTGAGTTTTCCAAGATTAAACCAGTTTTCAAACCTTATTTTGATCATTTTTTCTCACATGCATGTCCGTTTTACAGATTGTTTGATGGACTGCTATTAGTTGTAGCACTAGAATTTGAAATATATTTTCTATGACGTTATGTTGTAGCAACAATTGTCATCTACGTATTTTTTTCAACTGTAAAAGATTGCACAACGAGTACTATCAAAAGTGGAAACAAATAGTAAATGGAGATATGGTGGCAAAACTACCAAGTGTTCCTGCAAGCCAGGTTGAAGAGCGTCAGATCCACTTATAACTGCTGTAAAGTGACTGAATCTGCTACTCCTTAGCGAAAAGTCTTAATGCTTATTTCAAGTTTTAAATCAGACTACATCCCACTTGCAAACCATTTGTATTGAATTTTTCTAATCCATCATAAAGAGCTAGCTAACTGTGACTTGAAGCAATAACCAGGATTAGAAAACCTTACAGTAACCCATTTTTCTCCAAAAGAGCTTTTCTTCATGTTTTCCTTCAATCCCTTGTTACTTATGATTAAATGAATCATTTACACCATGAATTACCATATTTGCATAGAATATTGATCATAACTGTATGAGGGTAGCATTTGAGTTTCAAACAATTTTTGCAATCTGGTATATGTTTATAGCTCTCTACTTTGGCATATCATAACAATTTATTTGTGTTATTTTCATCCTTTTGAAGAATATCGCTAAGTTCCGTTGCTAATCATGAGTCTTCCATGTATCCTCACACTATATAATGCTAACTTATGTGTTATAATGAGGACCACATCTTTAAAAATAAACCGTGATGTTTGTTTTAAGAGAAACTTAGTGGGAATTGGAGGAACCTAACCATCAATGTGTCATAGTTGTAGTGAGGACATCACTTGTCCTCAAAATGTGTTATAAGCAATGATATATCAATTAGTGTTGACCTATATTTCTATCACACAAATGCCTTTGTTAACATAGTTTTAGACACAATCATCTGTGCCACAAGAAATATAAGTAACAAGACCTATGTGATGTATGTGATGCAACTGTGTGTATCTGTCCAACAAGAGCTGTAAGTATCGTCATACCAATATGAAGCTTGACAGTTTGCTTCTGCAAAGGTTTTAGTTTCCATTCTAGAACTAAACACATCTTTAAGTGTGTATCTATCTTGTTTAAGAAATAAAAGTTATACATACACATTAATATTGCAATAGAGTAAGTTATGGGTACAGATGTGAAACTTTCCATCACAAAAGTTGGTAGCAGGGTGTGGATCAATTTTCACCCCCCTTGAGACCTTCACGGGTAGACATTTTTTTGGTCTTGTCACAGTGTCTCTTTAATTTGGTATGTTTTTGAAAACTTTTTGAAACAGTTGAAAATGGGAAATGTCTATTGAGGATTACAATAACAATTTAGTTGCAATGTAGACCACAATGAACAACTGCAGTAAAATGACTCACTTCCATAGTTGAGACTAAAGAATTCATCACTGTGGGGTGTTCAGATACATTTTGTGCTTCTTCCTCTGAGCCTTGAGGACTGTGCACTGCAACCTAGAAATACAAAGAGGATTGTGAGTTGTACAATGAATATTTCCACTAGTATATGTAAGCTGGACCTAAATGTTGTGATTCTGGCCAGGGGGAGGGGGGGGGGGGTTGTATGGGGTTCTATTCATTTCAACCCTGTTAAAAATTTCACAGTAAGTAACAGATTGAATCTTACATAACTGGTCCACAGAGGTGTTGAGACATACTAGTACAGTAGTTGCTTGAATTTAAACTGAATGTAGACATATTTGTTGCACAAGAGATGCAGTGACATAATGCATACAGTATGTTGTTATATTTCTGTCGCATAAAGGCCTTTAGTTATCATAAGCGTAGGTTCACACACAACTAAAATAAGATGCTTATCTGTCCCACAAGAGCTGCAGAAACTGATTATACAGTATATGTTGTTAGATTTCTGTCCCACAAAGGGCTTTGCTTAACAATGATGTACACACACCTAAAATGATTTGTCCCACAAGAGGTGAAATTAACATTTCTTTGCATGTAGTTATACGTCTGTCCCACAAAGGTCTTTACTCAAAGATGTATACACAACTGTGTGTATCCGTCCAACAAGAGCTGTAAGTATGGCCATACCAATATGAAGCTTCACAGTTCTCTTCTGCAAAGGTTTTAGTTTCCATTCTAGAACTAAACACATCTTTATAGGCTTTAGTTTCCATTCTAGAACTAAACACATCTTTATGTGTATATCTATCTTGTTTAAGAAACAAAAGTTATAGATACACATTAATTCTTTGGTGGAGTAATTTTTGTGTAGAGTTATGAAACGCCATCATAGACTTGGGGAGAACGGTGTGGATCCAACTTTCACCTTCTTCTAGGCTTCTTAAAATTATACGAGTATACATGTTTCTGTTTGATTGCATTATGTTATTTGCACTGTAATTATTCCTGTAATTATAGAACTGCCATATACTTATTGCTTAATATTTCTTTTGTAGGTCTTAAAATTGATATGTAAGTGTACTGTACATTTCTAAGAGCGCAGAATGTGAGGCCTGTTAGAGATGGGTGTTCACCATGTTCATCAACTCCAGCTGTGAATTGCTTTGGCAGCCTTTGAGATTGATTTGCATTGATTGATTCCTGAGTAGTCTTCAACTGTCCCTAGGGCAGATAATTAATGGTTATGTTAGAATTTGTTTTAATAGTAGGTAACCATGTTGAAATGTACTATTGTCATTTGAACTACTATACAAAGACAAGTCTAGTGATTAAATTATAACAAACCATAATGGACTTTTCACACTTAAAGTAGAACGATAGTGACAGAAAAAAATCTCTCCTTTTCATATATAATGTAGTTTATATGTTACCAAGCAACATATTTTCGTAATTTTCCAAATAGCACACCGGAAAGTTATTAAAAAGGGAATTAAAACATGGTTTTTTCGTCTCCGTAATTGATACGAATTTAGGAATTTGCAAACACTGCAACGACCTTGAACAGCCCTCAGGTCAGTGAATGACGTCACTGTGATGATCTTTTATGTTGTGCACTGTTCAGTACGGAGCTGTGCGTGCATTTCGTGTCAGCTTAACTGTTATTTTCCGGCGTAATGTTCAAGACATAAATAGATAATGAATATCATGGTGTTTCTTGATTACTTCACTACGTGTTTACAATTTTTTTTACGAAATTTGCGACGATTTCGCAACGATTTCCCAATATCTGAAGAGGTAACTCGCAAGTTCTTGAATGGTTCGTTTAAATTTTATACTTCCCGGTCGTAAATATAACAATTTTAGAATGGCTTTAATGAATTCAGTGGCTTATCGTTTTTGCTGCAATACTCTGAATGCTTTTCAAAATGGTTTTTAAAGACCGTATGCAAACAATCCGTTTGAAAATAGTTACTATAGGTGCTATCCTAACTGCAATCCTTTTTCAACTCAACGATTGGTAAGTACATGTAAAACACAAATTTAATAGGCCTACTGTATGTATTTCAGAACATTCCTCGTTATCGAAGTTCACCTGAAAGTACTGCTAAATTATATGACCATAAGCCTAAACTTGGTTCCGAAAAGGGATTCGCCGAGTTTCCTGGATATAAGTTTACAAATGTTGATGTTTATTGACGATTGTTTCCATTGTAAAGGTGGTTCAGATCTTTTTCTAAATTTACTCCACATCATTAAAATAGTAAACACATCAAATGTTACATACTATGAAAGTGGCCTTCGGGACTATCCCCCCTCCCCGGGCAATTTACAACGCAAACACAACATATTTAGTTAATTCCTAAAACACCCATCTCTTCCTTCACCCCTCCACCACAACCCCCCCCCCCACCACCACCCCAGGCATTTCTTGGTTGTGCAGCTTAAGTTTCCATGTCGGCGTATTAAAAGTTTTACATTTGCATTAAATTGTTGTATAATTTGATGATTATTACTCTTCAATTGACAGGTATGCTTCTATAAAAGAGGTGATTAATCACATACTAACAAGTGGCTGCCTGTCTTTCCTGGTTCTCCTCACAAATCGTATCGAGAGATTCCGATATCTCTCACTACTTTTTCCGCTTGGAAAATTGAAAAAACTTATTGTAGAGTCCACATTCGTTCTGTTGCATCCCCCAACAACGCAATTTCTTAGCATTTTGCTAGTGGTTTAGGTTGTTTGTCGAGCCCAATATAGAGTAGGTTGCAACTAAACTTACACACTCAGTGCACACAGCTGAAGTACACTACGCCGAGCTCACTTTGTTATCATCATAATGACGTGACAGGTCACTGTAGATCACGTGATCATCATATCGCTTTTCGCGAAAAGCCCAATTTTTGTTTAAAAAATCAACGAGTTTAGGAGTTTTTTTTCAGCCTTTCCCAACATCGGATTGACTTGAATTTTCACATGTGTAAAACGGAAACCAACTAGAATACTCTTGAATAAAATCGTGTTTTTTCGTCAATGCTGAAAATCACTATCGTTCATATTTAAAAAGTTTCGCCCATGGCCTTGTTGGAACATAATGCGGCATCATGAGTTCTGTCGTGTTTTGATTTTGATATTTGTTACAAATCTCACATTTAGATATAAGATCTTCAGTCCCAGCATTCATCTGAGGCCAGAATAGAACATCCCTGGCCCTACCTACGTTTGCATTTTTCAATGCCAAAATGAGCTCTCTGAATTTACGTAGGAATGTCACGCCTCATTTTAAGTGGAACGATACCTTTATCACCCTGAATAGTATGTTGACATTGACAGTAATTTCATGCTTTAGCTCCAATGGCCTTGCGCAGACTGGAAGTTCTGACCGTGTTTCAGGCCAACCCTCTCCGATATATTTCACAGTGTTTGCAAACTAATGTCCTCTATTGTTAGTTGTCTTAGTTTAATTAAATTTTCAATTGACATCGTATGCATCTGAATCTGAGCTATTTCAAATTTTTACTCTCCTAGAGTATCAGCCAATCACAATATATATCTCAATATCGCCTCTAAGGGTTGTGATCCGTTTCGACTTTGACTGACTTTTTACCATATAAATATTCGTGGAA